>CM044008.1:19808934-20106434 GCA_024085815.1 Flaveria linearis
CGGACTGTTACAGCAACCTGAGATACCGATGTGGAAATGGGAACAAATTTCCATGGATTTTATCACTAAACTACCCCGGACTAATACTGGTTGTGACACAATCTGGGTCATTGTGGATCGGTTGACCAAGTCCGCTCACTTCCTTGCAATTAAGGAAACGGATAAGATGGAGAAGCTAACCCGATTGTATCTCAAGGAAATCGTTTCGAGACATGGCGTACCAATCTCAATCATCTCTGATCGTGATGCTCGTTTCACGTCACACTTCTGGCAGTCACTACAAAAGTCTTTGGGTACACGATTGGATATGAGTACTGCTTATCATCCACAAACTGATGGTCAGAGTGAGCGTACCATACAGACTTTGGAGGATATGCTACGTGCTTGTGTGATTGACTTCGGGAACAACTGGGAAGTTCACCTGCCCCTGGTGGAATTCTCCTATAATAACAGTTATCACACTAGCATACAGGCAGCACCTTTCGAGGCTTTGTATAGGAGAAAGTGTAGATCACCGGTTTGCTGGGCTGAAATTGGTGATAGTCAACTAACGGGTCCCGAACTCATTCATGAAACAACTGAGAAGATTGTGCAGATACGGAACCGTATGGCTGCAGCAAGGGATAGACAGAAAAGTTATGCTGACAAGAGGCGGAAACCTCTCGAATTTCAAGTTGGCGACAAAGTGTTATTGAAAGTCTCACCGTGGAAAGGCGTAGTTCGGTTTGGCAAGCGAGGAAAGCTGAATCCGAGGTATGTTGGACCATTTGAGATACTGGAAAGAATAGGTCCGGTGGCCTATCGACTAGCTTTGCCTGATTCGCTGAGTGGAGTGCACAACGTGTTTCACGTTTCAAATCTGAAGAAGTGCCTATCTGACGAGACACTCATTGTACCACTAGAAGATGTTCAGGTGGATGAGCAATTGCGCTTTATCGAAGAACCCGTCGAGGTGATGGATCGTGAGGTGAAAACACTTAAGCAGAGCAAAATACCTATCGTCAAAGTTCGTTGGAACTCGCGACGTGGACCGGAATTCACGTGGGAGCGTGAGGATCAAATGAAGCTTAAGTACCCTCAACTGTTCGAGACGATGTCTGTAGACCGAGGTATTGATTTAAATTTCGGGACGAAATTTCTTTCAACATGGGGATGATGTGACAACTCATCCAAAACTCACTCGATTTCGAATTTCTGTGTGCCAATGCAGTAGATCAGTGATGGAACACGCTCACCATGTAACGCAATTTTCGGGACGAAAATTCTTTCAACATGGGGATAATGTGACATCCGGTAATTTTCCGTTACCAAACTCCGTTAGTTTCGTTAAGTTTTGCATACACGTGTCGTAAGCACACACTAGTTGTCGTTTGACGTTGGTGACTTAAAGATAGGTAATAATGTTAATTTAATAATAATCTAGTTGGAAAGATGATTATTATGTTATGTTTATATTTTTACGCGATTTAAAGACTATTTGAGAATTTTATCGCGTAACGCGGAAACGCGTGTGTTAATTCGTATGTCTTGTGTTTTTATAAAAATAAAATATATTTGTTATTACTAGTTTATATGCTTAGTAATTAAGTTAAAAACACCTTTAGCAATTGTTTAAAACTTAATTTTAATAAAACACAAAACACAAGGGTTAAAAGGGTAAATTAGGATTATTAAACTAAAACAAACAAAAACCCTAGCCCCCACCCTCCCATCGACCACGACCTGCACTCCTCTCCCTTTCCCTTTCGAAATCAGCCAAGAGCAGCCCTAATCTCTTCGATTTTGGTCGATTTCAAGTGTTGGAAAGCATTAGAAACATCAATTGCAAGTCAATACACGTTTAAAGGTTAGAACTTTACAAGTTTTGAGATATTTTTGTTGTGGCCGAAGCCTATGCTGCGAATTGGGGTTGATGTTGCTGAATTCTTGATGTATTGTTGATGCTATTGTGTTAGTTTGATTGATTATATGTTAGTTAACGTTGATTATGCAAGAAAACTACATTTTTGATTGGTTGTTCATAGTTTTTTGATTCTTGATAAACCCTAATTCGAAATTGATGATGATATATGGAATTGATGATTGTTAGGTGGTTATATGATGTTAGTTAGGTTATATGAATGTTGAATGATGTTGATTTTGCAAGAAATCTAGGGTTTGATCATCTAGTTCATACATTGCCATAAGAGGAAACTTTTTGGTTGTTGGAATTTATGATTTGATGATTCTAAGATGCTAGATGTAATGCTTAGATGTTAGTTTAATTGAATTGTGCAAGAAATCCATGAAATTGTGATGTTGATCATGACTTACTAAAAGTAGAAACTTTTTGTATCATGTTTGGGAATTTGGATGTTTTGGAAGTAATTAGCATGTTAGGATGAATTCTATGAACTTGATTAGGTATATAATAGTTGGAATTATGATTGAATTGGTTGTTAAATTACTTTTGGGTATTACTTTCCCAAAAGGGAAACTTTATTTTGCATGAACTTTGGATATTGGAAATTTGACTTGTTCATGGTTTTAGGGTCATGCTAGAATGATTGTTATGAATGTTTAAAGTGGTAGAATCTGTTAATTGGATTGTATGGAATGTTTATTTGGTTATTGGGTGATTATTGCACTTTGATGGTCATGTATGGTTTAGTATGTTGATTAGTAACTAGGACATCATGTTTGGGATTGGAATTAGTCATACTAATGTATGTTGCATGTATTAGGCATCTTGTATGCGTTGTGAATAGTATGAATGACTATTTGGTAAATTATCTGTTTTGACCCATATATGCTAAATTAGGCTATAGGTCATGTAAGTAGGTTATGCATGATCTAACCTGTTATATGATACACTAGTTGTGTTTTGAACACACTGAGCATGCTAGTTGCTAAGGATTTATACAACTTGTGTGATATGGGCATAGCATGATGATTTAGGTAATGTATTGGGAATGTAGCATCAAATTGAGTCATTGGAATGTTAAACATGTATGTTATATGCTTATGTATGTTTAAATGGTTTACAACGCATAATGTCACCAACGGGTCAAACGGGTCAACTAGGTCACATGTATGTTGTTTTTTTATAGAACTTGAGTTCTTTGTTTGTAGAACACTTAAGGTTTCTCTTGGGATTTATGTGTACATGTTCTTATGTACTTGTGTGTTCTAGGTAACCTTTGAAGGTTGTCTTTCCACTCGTCCTTGTCAAGTTAAACCTTACTTGTCTAACACGCGTATCAGGTGAGTTCATGCCCCACTGTTTTATTAAATCTCTTTTGGGGGAGATAGCATACTGGTAAATTTTACAACGCTTTATATATTTAAGATGTGTATGATATTAATATAGTGCTGTTTATTATGATAAAGTCCTCACACTTTCGAATTGTTAATATTGGATAGCGGGGAAACTTGGGTAGTACTACTGGGTCTGACGAGTCCCACCTGTGTGACTCGAGGTCAACCGGGTGCAATTTGTCCTATGATTATTCGTCACGATATGGTGAAGTCGTGACGGGAGGCAAACATAACACAGTCAGCTTCAATGTCGAAATCACTATGTATTAATATCGTTTGTTAATGGACTAGCTAGCTATTACAATGCACATGCTTAATTATACGCTATTGATAAACTGTTATGTTTATACGCTATTGATAAACTGTTATGTTTATACACACTTGGTAAACTGTTATGTTTATGCGCAAACTCTTGAACTCACCAACCATGTGTTGACTTTTTAGTATGCTATTCTCAGGTCATTAAGCTGGATTGCTGATAGGAGCACTTCACGAGTCAGCATGCATATTTTTTAGAGATTTATAACTACCTGTCTTTTACTTATGGTTTAAACTATTTGGTTGGCACTTGTTTTGCCATATGGTACTTCATATGTTTTGGGATTGTTTTATTTACTTTACGCTTCCGCAGGTCTTTTAAAGATTAAACTCTAGTTGATTTACATTAAACGTAGCATATAGAGTCGTTCCGAGTAACTATTGACTGTGATCCTGGTTTGTTCACACGCCTCGCGGTAAAACTCCGCACGTGGATTTTGAGGGTGTGACAGCCACGAAACTCACCTTGAATTGATGTAATGAACCATAAATTCACAGAATAATACAATACACGTCCAAACACGATCAACACTATGTATTAATTGTAACTAAGTCTTTAATAGATATTCCACGTGAATAGATATATTTGGTTGAATTTGGGTCGGTTCGGTTTGACGTGCGACGCGCACACAATAGATGTATATATTACAAGATTTTGATAGGTTATATATGTATTAATAAGCAATTATTAATAAGTGTTAAGTTTACCAAATAATTATTTACATTTTATTCTATTAGAGGGATTTTATAAGTATTTTTAACTATTTTGGAATGATAATAATATAACAATAATATGGTTCAATTATGTAATTTATAATTATCTAAGGATAATTACAGGTACTATTTCGATTAATAACAAGATATTAATCTTTATCATTATTTAAATATATTTTATAAGAAATAACCTACAATTTCATTGTAAATAGTTTGTGGATTTATACAGTATATTAATATATATTCAAAAATAATATAGTGTCTATTTTTATAATTATTTATAATATTTATAAATAATTTATGCATATTTCTATGATTTTCGTGATTATTTCATAGTTATACACGACTTAGAATCCATTTTATAAAAATAAGTATTTTTATTATTTTATAAATAATATTTTATAAGAAATTATTAAAGTTTTTAAAAGAAATTTACAGAAAATAATTTTGTAAGATTTAAAATAAGGAGAATTTTTAGAATTTATTTTTATAATTTTTAGGAATTTTTTTTATATTTTTTTGAAGGTTAAAAGGCTTTAAAAGAAATAGTTGGAGGTAGCCGGGTTCGAACCCGGTACCTCAAACTCCCCCACACCACCCAAACCAGTGAACCAAGGCATACAGCCGCGGTTATTCCCCGTTCCTAATTATTTTAAACATTAATCCGATTAACCCCAATTCCCATTCGAGCCCTAGGTTCGAATCCCAGCCAATTGAGGCTTAATTCGATTTCGATTGCTTCTGAAATCATGGGGCTTTTGTTCCCCGGGAAAATACGAGTAAAATGGTGTGTTTCAATTACCTGTTTGGTGTCGATTTGGGACTGAATTCGATGAAGAACAGGCCGCGGTCAATGGGATGATCGATGGATGAGCAAACAATGTTTATAATCAAATTAAACTTGAGGTAATCTTTGAATGATGATTACAGACAAAAGCCCTCAACCAATTTGGTTTAAAAATGCTCGGAGAACAGGGTTCGAACCAGTTGCAGGTTCGCGAGGATGGTGATGATCGAATGTGATCTTTTTGCTGATTTAAGGTGCAATTGAACTCAATGGAAGATTGAAGGCATTTATACTCGTTTAGGTTCAATTAGTTAGATTATTATTGTGTATTTAGTGCGATTTGAGCCTGTAAAGAGGCCGACAATGAACATCGGTCGGTTAGATCGCACTACCGAATGGATTTTTAAATTACTGTGGGGATTAGGTTCGAATCTTGCATGTGAGTGTGTCGGGATGTTTTGATTTGATCAAAACCGCGTAATTTGGTCGTTTAGTTCTCGCCGGAGGCTCGCCGGAGTTTCTGGCCGGAAATTCGAAGGGGACGGGCCGGGGTTTGGGTTTTAGAAATTACATAAATGGTCCCTGCGGTTGTGTTTTTATCATTTTATGATTTAAAACTTCTTTTGAAGTTTTAAAAATGGCAAAATCCCCCCTGGCTTTATTATTATTATTATTATTATTAACATCATCATTATTATTATTATTATTATTATTATTATTATTATTATTATTATATTATTATTATTATTATTATTATTATTATTATTATTATTATTATTATATTATTATTATTATTAGTAGCATCATCATCATTATTATTATTATTATTATTATTATTATTATTTTTTATTATTATCATTATTAGTATTTTTGTAATTATTTAATATTAACATATCAAACTTAATTATTACTTACAAATATAACATCTACATATACGTAACTCATAGCCCACCAAAGCCTTAAATCTCTTGCTAGCCCAATGACTTGCGAGTCTTTCTTTCTTTTCATTTTTAATTTTATAAAATTTATATTTTTTTTTTATTTCAAACTCCCAACACATTGTGAAATAGAACCTCCATGATTTGCATCTCCTGATCTCCACGTGGACCTTCAAATTTGCAACGCAATCTTCAATTTAGTTTTTTTTTAACGCCAAACGAGCGGCCCTGCTTCAGACGGTATGTGTTATCTTTAATCGGCTCATCTATTTGTTTCGCGGCCAAGATCGCACCCTCAACCTTCTCAAAAGGAAACTCATTGCTGAGAAAACTATATGACTTAAACTCTAAACATTTGCTCAAATTAAGACTTGAATCCATAAGCTCTTAATATTTACATATCATATGTATCTCAGCTTAACCAATTAGGCCAAAGAATTCCCACATGCACTTAAACAATTCTTTTGTAATTTAATTCAAAACATTCGATTTAGATTTGAGTTGTGTTGATTTATATTATTATATTTAGTCTATTTTATGATTTATATATTCAAGATGAACGATTTTAGTTATTCATCAGTCTCAAGTTTAATTAATATATTTCATTTTAGCAAATGGTCTCTGGAAACATTCGAACTAAATATGAGTATGTTATAACTATTTTTAGTTTTAAAATATACACACATATATATAGGGAAGGGATCCTTTAAAAACCATGTTATATATAAAAACCATAAAAACTAGGGGTTATATATATGTAAGTATGTGTTATAAAGTGTACAACTAAAAGTTACGTATATGTAGATGTTATATCTGTAAGTACGTGTTATCAAGTTTACAACTAAGAGTTAGGTACATGTAACTCATACAAGTTATGTATATTTAAGTCAATTTGTTATTATCGACGTTACTCGGAGTTTATATTAAAAAAAAAAAAAAAACTCAAAAGATAAGGTTGAAATTTACTCATATATATTTTAACAATTAAAAAGTAAATCAATTATGAATTATATGATTGGGTAGAAATAATTTTTATGGTTTTCAATTATATACATGGTTTTCATTTGATTTATATATATTTAACACTAACAAATCACCCGTCTATCAGCAGCCAGGCTCTACTACTTGTTGCTATCTTCTCAAATTTAATAAAAATAATTGATTTTATGATTTTGTCACTTTGTGTAGTTTGTTAAAAACCGTTACATTACCAATAGCATGACTTGATTTGTTTAACTATTTTGTAAATTATTAGTTAATATTTGTCTGTTCTTTGTTTTTAAATGTTAGTTACTCAATTCTTTAGTTATTTATTTGTTTTATTTGCTCCGTCAAGAGATTATTAAAATTTACATTTTATATCTTCCAGATATTACAGGAGGTTTTATAAGCTAGAAACATCATCTTTCAAATCCCGTCGACGGGAAAAAAAAACTTGATGGTTTTTAACAAAGAGACCGTAAAGATAAATTTGTACAATTGAATTTTTGAATGCTTGTTTAATTTATACATTTATAAAAAGGTATTTGCAAATGTTACAAGTAAAACTATAGTTGACCGTTTTTAAAAGCATGTCAGAGACAATTTTAATAGGGTCCTAATGGGGATACCGCATGGGTTTTGGGGGTGGGCCGGTTCAAACGGTAACGGTTAGGTCTTGCGGTCACATTTTGGCACCTAACCGTGACCGCATGGGCTTGCTGTCACGGTTTGGGGTGGTAGTCCCCGTGACCGCATGGTCTTGCTGTCACGGTTTGGGGTGGTAATCCCCGTGACCTCGTGACAACAAAATGACAAAATGACAAAATGACAAAATGAGCTGTTAAAGTTGAAAAGCGGTCACCAAATCGTCATGTGGAGGCCAAACCGTGACCTCTAGGGGCTTGGGGTACGCACAGGCCATGTCCCAGCTCCCGCTACCTCCGACTCCTGTGCGCGTGGCCGGCCGGAGCACCGCCACTGGGATGAGGATAGTTCGGAGGTTCCCCAACGGCACGTGGCCCCTGCTCACCAGATACCAGGAGCTCGTGCCATGGGTGCCCGAGCCGTTGGTGGACCCACCCGAGCTGGCGGGGGCTGAGGTCCACCTTCAGGACGTCCAAGAGGCCCTTGGCGGCGGGGAGGATCAGCCCATTCCCCGCCGCACGACCAGGACCCGCCCCAGCATCCACAGCGCGTGTACCACGCCATGCGATTGCCTGCTCATGTTCTTGATATGATTCAGGACACACGAGACAGGGTCGCGAGGCTAGAGGATACGACCGCGAGGCTGCATGATATGATGGACTGGGTCATCCAGCACATGGTCGCGGACTATACCGCCTCGGGTACGCCGTTGTTGTCACAGCCACCGAGGCGGTTAGACCATGACGGTGCTGGCCCATCTGGCGCGGGCGGGTCTGGTCAGGGCAGCGATCCGGGGATGATGGATTAGATAGATATTTTGTTTGTATTTTATTTCTTTTTATATGTAAAAACTCGTTGTATATATATATATATGTGCAGTTTCAGTTATGATGATTTGTATATTTGGTTGTGTTTGTTTGGTTGTGTTTCTTTGTTTCTTTGTTTTATATTTGCAATGTTGATAATATTAATTGTATATGTTTGATAACAACTGATTTTTACGATTAGGTTAACCATGTGATAAAATAACAACCAACTTGTTTAAAAAATAATTAAACGCAAAAATTACTTGTAATATGACCATGAATTGCAGCAGCAGGGAAACCGACCCTGGATAACCAGTTTTCCAAAGAATCTGCGCTGCGTTTTGTCTCCACAAAGATTAAAGTCAACGTGTTCTGAATCAAGATTAAAGATAACAGATTACAAAGACTAATTAAGCAGATTAGAAAAAAAGATGAACTGAATCGCACGTTTGTTAATGATTAAAACCATAAAATAGTGTTTGTTAATGATTTTAAAAGTATATAAACCTGAGGATAAATCGGTGCACCACCATATGCAACAGCAACTTTCACACCAGTTTCATAGCAGAATTTCTTAGCTTCTTCAAATATCTAACGAAATAATACAGATCATAAGAACAATAGTTATATTATATTTCACGAAAAGATAGAAATGATGTGACGGTGAAACTAGTAATCGATAATCAATCATTATTTGTACAGACTAATAAACCATGATGACGTCAGAAAAGGTAGACCACACCACCAGACCATGGTGCAAGATCCTAGTGCCACAACCCTACCTCTCCCCTCAACCATCCTTCTCACACTACTTCTACTAGCTAATGACTAAGGTGAGTACGTTAATAAAACTAAAAGTAATAAAGTACCTGGATTCTAGCACGACTAACATCCGCAATCTTTTTGCTTTGAAACAAATCCCAATGTTTTCCTTTAACCGACGTATGAAACTTCCAAGCTGCTTCAGATGTTGTAAAGTTCACAAACGCATATCCGGCATTCAAACCATGCCTGTATGTATATATCAACGTCAAAACTTAGCTAGTAGAAGTAGTGTGAGAAAGATGGTTGGGGGGAGAGGTAGGGTTGTGGCACTAGGATCTTGCACCATGGTCCGGTGGTGTGGTCTACCTTTTTCTGACGTCATCATGAAAACATGTCTATATATATATAGACATGTAGTATTTACACCATAAAAATTAATAATAATATTATTCAGATAGATACCAACTTGAAACCAATCAGAAGATACACGAAATCAAACTCCGATCGAACGGTGTTTCCCGCCTTTTCATTCTCAATTTTACAGTGATAAAATTAAAATAAAAAAAATGTTTAATGCTTAAAAAAATAAAAAAAATAAAGCAATATGTCACGGTTTGGCCAAACCGTGACATATAGCCCCCCTGCACACAATCACTTCCCCATAATTACATACCCAATCATTGACTACGGATCCCCAGATATAACTGTCACGGTTAGGGCAAACCGTGACAGTTAGGTCTCACACCTGACCAAGCGGTCACGGGGAGACCTAACCGTGACCGCTTGGGTCGGTTTATCCAGGAAAAGGCGGTGCGCCTAAAATTTCCGTTTTAATATGAATTTTGTTTTAGTACATTTAATGAAGTTTATCATTATATTATTTCATGTTGTTTGTATTACGAATCTTTTGGCATCCACTGAATAAAGGTTTTGGATCCTTCACTAAGTAATAGAGATTTTGTTGAAATGGAGCTCTTAATTAATATTATGACTTCTTGAATCACTTTTTGTTTTGTTTGCTATTCGGTTCGCTTAAAATCAAAAACTGATCTAAATTTCTATTAATTTTGGTTTGGATATCAACAGATACAGTTTGATTTGGTTATGACTGAATAAATTCCCAAACAAAAAAATCGAATAACCCGAAAAATAAACTGATGGACACTCCTAAGTCACGTGGTTAAATCGATAAGCTTTATACTTAATTTGTTAAATACTAACTATTATGTTGATAAAATTAAAGAGTAGTACAAGCATAAAATGAAGTGGATGCACAAACCTTACACATAGGTACAACCAAGACGAGATTTATGAAAAATTTTGGAAATGTTTCAAGTACACATGAGCAATTTGGTTGATAATGTATTGTGTATATATGTAGAGAATATATAAAACAGTGTTAAACCTATCTAAAAGGTGTTAGAACCTATTTAAAAGGTCACCATTCATGTTGGTGGCCCGGTTAACAGAGGCAAAACCACGTAAATCATCTAGATTTAAGAGTCTTGTGTTCAAGTCCTATAAAAAGTATTAAAAACCTCGTTCAAAAAGAAAGTTTAAGTAAGGCTTGAAAGATACGTAGCAAATTTTGAATCTGTGCGCCTGCACTTTCTATGGTGATGCACCACTTCTTGCATGCTCGTGCAAAGACGTGCATCACTATAAGCTGGCATTCTATACGGTCATGCATCCGATCATTCATGTCTATGCAATACAAATATTACAACACTCAATCCCATCCCTACACTCGTCACATTATGCATGATTAAACACAAAATCAATTAATTGACAAATTGAATCTTTAAAATACATGCTTTTTTCTATAGCTACCTCTTGGTTCATAACATGTAAATTTTTCTCATATGTGTGTTTTTATATATACACACAAAAAGACTTGATAAATTCTCAAAGAGTATAGTCATTTGATTAACAAAATTTTGTTTCGAAAACCATAACTCGCTCGTTAAACTTTTTTTTATATTAAGGTGAATTGCTGGGCAAATCTCCTTTGGCAACTCCACTCTATTATCGCTTTATGATTCGCCTAAACCAAAGGCGCTTAAGTTAGCTGCCAAAGGAGAATTTACCCAGTAATGCACCAACACGTCATGAACCTACTTGACCGTCGTCGTTCCACTCGAAACTATTTATAGATTACAATTGCTTATGCTAAATTGGATATTCCAAGCACCATCCATTTTGTAATGAAAAGAAAAAGCGTATGAAGATTGGTAAAACTTTAGCATATCACCATACAAATTCCAATCGATACCCATAGAGGGTACTTATGCAGGTGCTTTTATTCTTTAATGCCAGTAGCACAAGGAAACTTAATCAAAACAGGTGCTATTATCCTAATTATAATAACGACTATTACAATAATTATAACTAATACATTTTCTAATGCTCCCCGCAGTTGGAGCACAAGGAAGTTATTACAGAAACTATAGTGACAGGAGCTAAGACCGCGCCGACAAGAGCAACAACTGTAGCAACACAAGATGACAAAAGAAGAAATATGGAAACTTGATTTATATATACATGCACAATGTGTGTTTGGGTCAAGATGAAAGAGAGAAGACGACAGAAAAATTATTACACAAAGGGGACGATAGTGGAAGAGGGTTGTCAACCAACCATGAACCTACGGTGGTAACGTGTGGGAGACATACGAAGGCGAGAGAAAAATAAGACAAGAACTCTAAGGCTTTGATAGTATATATAAATATAAAAATAAAACGATATCAGGTTTGTACATTGATAAAAGAAAATTTATAGCACTATAATAAGATTATTTAATGTATAAACCTAATCAAATCATATATTCTAATTACGCTAAAAGTTACTACAATAAACTTTAACATATATCCGCACTTAATCACTTTTTTTCCTTGTTTCAAAAACAAGTGGTAGCAGCTATTTGCAGCATATGCTGCAGTGAGTACTAGTATATCCATATGGGTCAAATTATACCATGGAGATCATAACACTTTTATGAAGTTAACAATTACAACAATTCAAGGTTGTAACTGGTGGATAAAACTCACAAAAAGAAAAAGTCAATCTTCAAATAAGAGAGAAATGAAAGTACATTACTTTAAATTTAGGGAGATTTACAGTGAAAAGAAGATAAATACTTATATTTAATACAGATTAATTGCGTAATACGAAGTAATAGTTGGGGTCGTTCTTCTACAAAACAAATTAAAGCTTACTTGTTGGTTGATACGGACATGACCTGTTTAACTTGAAATTCTTTCTTCTTCTTATTTTAATAAAATTAGAAACTGCAAACTACAAATTACAAATATACAGGAAAAAAATACAATTAGAAATTATGTTCAAACTTGATAACCACATACTCATCACTCTTTAACTATTAAGTTTTTGAGTTAAAATACTCGAACAGTTTAAGTTTAAGCTATGACAAATGTATATTTTTTAACCCATTGATTAATAAAATAAACGGGTCAACCAACAAACCTACAATGCTGATCTGAACCTGACCTAGCTAAATGTGTTCACGCTTATATTGATAATAACCATTGAAAAATTAATAAGGGATTTATATAATCATTTAATGAGTTCGAAAATTTGTAGGTTTTCTATTTACTATGAAATAAAGTAAAAACGGTTAAATGAATATTGTTTTACAGTCTTATGTGATAGTAGTCTTGATACCAATGATCTAGATTTTTTTCAAGGAATAAAAATTTATTAGAGATTCTATGTGCAAAATGTCCACCTTTACTGATATACTAATCTATGTTAAAGATATACTTCTAAGAAGTTATATCAATAATACAATCAAAGAAACAAAATCTTCTTACCTCTTGCTTCACTAGCAACCTCTGCAGGAACAAAAACCATCCTTGAAATGATGAAATCTGTTAGAATCTCTCAACACAATCTGCCTTCCAACATTCTTGGAAATAAATTTCGCCATCGCATGACAATCACCACATACTTTAACATTTTTGGTCACCCGTATAGTCCGGCCAGGTGGCAACTTCAGTAGCCCAAAACCTATAGCTAACATCTCACTATGCCCACAAACAGCAGCTTCTTTCTCCATGCCATCTTTATCAGACAATGCGTACTTTACTTTACGCGAAAACCCATCATTCTTCATATCCATCCTTAAATTTTCCAACAAAGATTCAACCTTTTTCGCCTCTGGATTATCTTTTCTTCCTGCAACAAATATGTTAACTTTACCCTTAATCTCTATCCAACTACACCCTGTATTATTTCTAATTCCACCACTTAATGTCTTTACTTCTTCCCATTTCTCTGCTTCTGAGTATATATCAGCCAAAAGTACATAATATCCCATGTTTTCAGGTTCTAGTTCAAATATTCGTTCTGCAACAATTTCAGCTAGCTTCACATCATGGTGGAACCTACAACCACAAAGTAGCGCGCCCCAAATAGTGACATCAGGTTTTATGGTCATCTTTTTAATAAACTTATACGCTTCTGATAGTTTTCCGCCTCTACAAAGAAGATCTACCATACAACCATAATGTTCCAACTTAGGTTCAACCTTGCAGTCCTTTACCATTATGTCGTAGAATCTCCAACCTTCTTGGACCATCCCCGCATGACTACACGCATACAGTATAGAAGTAAATGAAGCTTCATTAGGTTTGATACCTGTTTCAACCATCTTTTTAAAGGTCGATACAGCTTCATGCCCGAATCCATGCATGCCGTATCCAGCAATCATGACCGTCCATGTAACTAGATCCCTTGCATTCGTCTGATCAAACAGTGACTTTGCTAGAAACAACCGCTCACATTTAACATACATGTCAATAAGTGTGTTGACCAGGTATGGATCTGAAGTCAACCCTTTTCTCAAAACATGCCCATGAATCTCCCGGCCTTTGTTTAAAGCTGCCAGGCTGGCACAGGCGGGAAGTACACACGTCATAGTTACATTATCTGGTGTGATCTCGCACTGCATTTTTGTAAATAGATCGAGTGCTTCGTATGGAAGACAGTTCTTTGAGTAACCTCCAATCATGGTATTCCACGAGACAACATCTTTAAAAGGCATGTCTGAGAAAACCGAATATGCATCCTCCATGCTCCCACATTTAGCATACATGTCCATAAGTGCATTACAAACCGCTAAAGATTGCATCTGGTTTTCTGAAATATAATTATGCACTTCCTTCCCTTTTTCTAACGACCCGTTTGAAGCACAAGCGTGCAGGATGCTCGCGACAGTAAACGTATCTGGTTTAACACCCTCTTTCTTCATTTCAAGAAACAAATGAATCGCCTCATCGGATCCACCTACTCTCGCATAACCAGCAATCATTGATGTCCATGAAACAACACTTCTCTCATTCATGTTCTTGAACACTTGTAGTGCAGAATCCATATCACCACATTTCGCATACATATCAAGTAATGTGTTACTAAAATTAATTTTCTTGTCGAATCCGCCTTTCACTGCATAAGCATGAACCATTCGACCCAAAGCAACGACACCAAGATTCACACAGGCTGCAACAACAATAACCATTGTACTCAAATCAACACTTACATTAGAACCAATCATCTCTTTAAAAACCTCAAACCCCTTCTCAGCAAGACCATTAGCCGCGTATCCACTAATCATCGTATTCAAAGTGATCACATCTCGGTGAGGCATATTAACAAACACCTTGTGTGCATTATCAACACTTCCACATTTGAAGTAGAAACTAATCATGGAATTCACAACAGTGTTATCGAATCGAAACCCCGATTTCAAAACACACCCATGAACCATCTCCCCTAAATTCTCATCCCCTATCGCCGCGAGGCACTTGAACATACAAGAAAAAGTATATGAATCAGGTTGAACACCTGTATCCTGCATAATCTTGAACAAACATACACTCTCTTCATAATCACCAACCTTTGCATATGCATTCATGATAAAGTTCCAAAGAAACACATTCTCTTTCACAATGTCGTCAAAAATCCTCCTTCCTTCTGTCAAATCCCCACAGCTCACATACATAAACACAAGCTTTGAACCCACAACAGAATCAATTTCAACACCCCTTGAAAGCATCAAGTTATGAACTTTCTTTCCGTGATGCAGAGCCTTTGAATCGGCACAAAGCTGGAGTATGTTACAGTAAGTTTTTGAATCAAGAATGGTGTCTTCAGATTTGCCAACCATATCTATGGCCTTCTGAAGATTACCCAATTCACAGAATCTGAGAATTTCAGCATTGTAGTCTGTAATTTGATTATTATTTGGGGAAATTAGTGATAAAGCAGCGGAATTTCTTGTAGGAGAAATGGTATTAGAGCTTGAAGATGGAAGTTGTGAAGATCTTGAAGGCAAATTGAGTTGAATTTTGACATTTTTATGGCGAATGAGATGATTTTGACTTTCGATTTGATGATTTGAGGAGATCCGTAGGAAGATCGTTGTGGTTTTGGTCATCAACAGCATTTTGCTCAATTCAGAATGAAGTTGCAGCGAGTGTTCAATAACTTAACTTGAGCCACTGACCCTCGAGTTCTATAAAGATACAGTATTTACCATGGTATATAGCCGCGACTTTAAAATAACTATAAAGTTATTATCATATGATTTAAAAAGTTCATGTTGTGAAAATATATTTTATTGTAATGTAGAATAAAATTAGGTATATTAGGTAAAAATTGGCCTGACATCATTCTGGGCCTTGTGTGAGCGGTAGTTTTATAGCATCGGGTTTGCCTTTGTTTAATTATTATAGTTAAAGGCATGTAACATAGATGACATGAAATTATGTATCCGAATAATTAGTTGAAAATATCACAATAAAATTACACGTATATGTATCATGTTGGGTAGTTGTGATGTTTTTCTATAGTTAGAAGAGGAAATATGAAAAATCTTACAAAAAGTTTCGCTGACAAGAATTACTTTTTGTGAAAGCTGATAGCCAAATAGGAGAATAAGGTTTGGATTTGATTTTAGGTTACTGAATTTTAATAATCTCAACTCTTAATTTATTGGCTGGGATGAATTCAAACTCAGGAAATGTTTAAAGTCGTTCCTAACTTTAAACTTATTTTCCTCCAATGATCCATTACTAACCGAGAGTTAACACTCATTATTTTTTTTTAAAATGGGGCCAACTTTGAGTCATTTTTCAACTCCAGCACCGTCTAGTCTCGATAGGTCCATGTTCCATTGTCTAGCCTCCATCATCACCTGAAATTTACCTCCGACAAGCTCGGTGGTTCAAATCAGGAGGTGGAGATTGACGGGTTTTGAGTGCGGAAGTATCAAATTGACGGACCTGATTATAGATTTTAAGTTTCTGTTTATTGCTTTGGCCACAAAAACAGTCCACGTCATCAGAAAACTAACGGTGTTAACTCTCGGTTAGTAATGGATCATTTGTGGAAAATAAACTCAAAGTTGGAAGTATCTGTAAAATTTACTGAGTTGGGATTAATCCCGACCATAAATGAACTTGAGATTATTAAAATCCAATAACCCTTGATTTTAAATGCAATTATTCAATTTTATCAGATATGTGGATCTTCTTTTGAATTGATCTTATTAGTTTTATGATGACGTGCTTCATCCAATCAACTAAATCTTCACTATTATTGTAATCTTTGAAGGTTTTGGAAGTGCATTACCCAAGATTGCTGCTAACATCGATCTTCCTCAAAACTCTTCTTGATCTCATCACTATCTTCTATTTCAGGTTCATTTTATTGGATTAATTCCAATTCATGTTTGTAGTTGTGTCAACTTTGTTGACTTTAGAGGGTCAAAATTGTAAATGTTTAGACTAGAAGGGTTAAATGTGTAATATAGTTGTTAGGAGATGTAACCGTTGATTGAATTGCTGTTATATGAATTAGGGAGGTGGGATAGTAGGTACCACCAGAAAATTCAATTCACATATCAAATTCTTGTTTCAATTGTTCTTAGATTTGATTCCTAATCAAGATTGCGATTCCATAGCTTTGTTTCAATTGGTATCAGAGCTACGGTAAATTTGAAAAGGAATCATCAATCACGTTCGAAGGACCGAATCATGATTGAAGATCAATCACTCGTTTCGAAGGAGAGAAATCGGTGATTGACACGATTCTTGCTGAGGATCGACTCGAAGAACGATCCGTGATCGAAAGGACTGGATACAGATACGAAATTCGACACTCAGTACCAGAGAAAGAAGACGAAGATGGTGAATACGGGAAGAGAAGGATCATCATCGAATAACAACCAGATAGTCACCTTCAAAGAAGCCTCGATACCCCTTCAATGCCTGCTCTCACTGCTACGAACTACTCAATTTGGGTGATCAAGTTGAAAGCAATCTTCAATGTCCACAGCCTATGGGAAGCGATTGAACCATCTCAAGGGGCACCCGTGGATCAAAGAAGAACAATCAGGCCATTGCCTATCTATACCAGGCAATGCCTGAGGAGATGATAATGCAGGCGGCCAACTTGTCAACAGCCAAAGAGGTTTGGGATGCCCTGAAAACCAGGTTTGTCGGCATTGATAGAGTCAAGAAAGCCAGGATGGCTTTGTTGAGAAATGAGTTTGAAAGACTCACCATGAGAGAAGGAAAAGGCATTGATGAGTTTGCTGGTAAAATCAGTGCTATAGCCACAAAGCAACCCAGTTAGGCGAAATCTTTGAGGAGGCAGCATTAGTGAAAAAGCTATTAAGTTCGGTACCAGACAACTTCATTCAAATTGTTGTGTAACACCCCAACCCAACAAGGCTGACGTGTCACTAATACGGATATCAAATCAAAAACCAAATCCATGATATTACAGAAACGGTCAGACGAAATAACTTCAAACACACTAAATAATCCGAAAGAACCTAATTAAGATATTCAATACATCAATTAAAGTAACAGAACCTAATTAGATATTCAATACATCAATTAAAGTAACAGATAATCTTGGTCTTCAATTCACTCTTCACTGGTTTCCCGGATTACCCTACTGACCTGACGTGCATGAAAACAAAAGCACGCCTGAGCATAACGCTCAGTGAACGGAATAGCAGATAACAAAAATAAACAGACATGATGATAATCAAAGAATTGGCAAATATCAAAAATAAACAGACATGGTGATAACGGAGAATCAAAGATCATAAGATATATATATCAAATAGAACATACGGCATAAGACATATATCAGATAGAACATACCCCGAGCTAATAATCATATTATATAATAACTGAACAGAGGGAACACAGGTAGCGAGCCCGTGAACCAATGTGAAATGGAGTATGGACAGATATACAACCATTCACCAGAGTCCTGAATGGAATGGTGTGTAACCATCCATCAGGAAATAACAGGACTAACCTAGGATCGATCCATACGCCTCTGAGGAAATAATAATATAACAAGACATAATTTCAGAGTCCTCTTTAGAGACGCCGTGATCTCAGCTCACCGCCACGTTGGTGCCACGTTATTGATGCCGCAATAACGCGTCTTGGTCACCCCCAAGATAGGGAGAGCTCGGTAACAAATTCAGAAATATATAGTAGCCAAGCTACTTATAACAGAATCAAAAGCAAATTATCTATGTATGATAGGAATCAAAACTAGAGATGAACGGAAATCAAATACGAGACGGGAATCAGGAATCCGTACTACAAAGTAACGGAAACAAAAGTAAATACTTATGATAATAAGAAACAGAATCCGTACCTTATACACGAATGACAATAATCAGAAACAAAGTCTAGGCTCAGTTAACGCCGCGAAAACCTACGATAACGTAACGCAAATTATAGTTAGATTTTCCTATTTTAGATTGGAAAAATTCCAGTTTTGCCCCTGTCTCTTCGCACTCATTAAAAATACTAAACGACATTTAAAATTCTGAAAATCTCCAGTTTACTAGATTAGTAATTTCTAAACAACTTTCGTTTAGAAAAGTTTTTGATTTGGATTACCGAAATATGAGAAAACGTGGATCTTTACAGCTGCGCAGAACTGCTAGCTGTTACGAAAACGACTGTTTAGAGGTCTAAACGAATGAGTTTTTCGATGTTTTATATATCAACGGATTCGCCTTTCGACGAACTTCGTCATGGACATAAGGTTTAACTGATTTGAATCTGTTATAAAATGTTATGGCCTCTGTAAGTTGGCTGTAAAATACGAGCCTAAGTCAAGGGTATTTTGGTAAACCGTAAGATTATTTCTAGTTAAAATACTTCCGTTACAGGTCTGGAAATATTTTTATAAATAAGTATAAATCATGATTGACTTCTGGAAAATTTGGCTAATTATATTAAGAATCCGTTTGTCATTTATAAAATCACATCCCAAAATACTCATGAAAACTAGTTAAACGTGTGACCTGTTTAAAATGCTCGGTTAAGGTCTAAATCTTAACTTGGTCAAAATACTTATATTTCCAGTAGCTAAATCAATATCAAAATGGGTTCATATCAAGTTTACTAAGTTAAGTAAGGAAAATATGTTTAAAACATAAACCGAATATAAACGAGTACTTATGCGAACGGCATCATATGATCAAGCAATGAACTAAATACTAATTAGGATATCTAAGATTCAAGGATAACGTAATGACTAATAGCATTTTAATGATTTCCACTATTTAAAGTTTATTTTTATAAAAATAAACTAATTATAATATTGTTAATATTTTATATACAAATTGTTAAGGTGTTTAAATAAATAAATTTACAGAAAATAATTAAATAACTTTTAAAATAACAAGGTTTATAAAACAGATTTCTATAATTTTTAGAAATTTTACATAATTGTTTTAAGACTGAAAAGCTTTAAAAAAATATTTGAAGGTGCCCGGGTTCGATCCCGGGACCTCTAGGTTTGAGCAGTATGTGACTAACCAGTAGACCAGGGCCGAAGCCTTGGTATTCACTTGCTATTTAAACCTTTTAACCATAAAACAAAACCATCCCCAAATTCTTATAAACCCTAGATTCGTTTGGATCCAAATTGACACACCAAACGATCATGTGAAAGCTGATAACCATGGGGCTTTTGTTCCCCATGTCTAAACGAGTATGTAGATGTAAACAATTACCCGAATGGTGTCGATTTGGAACTAAACTCATCAAGAACAGTCGCGACCGTAGTGCTCGATGGTTTAATGGGTAATTGTTGATGATAATCGAATTAACTGCACAGGTAGCTTCTAACAATGATCTGAAGCAAAGCCTTATGCTAATTTCGTGAATTAGAGCTCAGAAAGTGGAAGTCGACAGTGTAGCAGGTCGCGATGAAGGTGGATATCGAATAGAGAGTTTGTGTTTGTTTCTGTTGGATTTGTGAGTTGGAAACGATTAGAAACAGGTATATGATTGATTAGGTAAAGTTAATTGCATTATTATATCCGTTTAGTGCGATTTAAAAACTTGTAAAGCGGCCGAAAGTTGGGTGGTCGGTTTAGATCGATCGCACTACCCTTTTCCAAATTAAAGTGGGGTATTATGTTCGAATCTTTCACGCGAGTGTGTCGGGAACAAATGATTGAGCTTAAATCGAGTAAACGTGGTCGTTTGGGGGTCGCCGGAGCCGACCGGCGGTGGCCGGAGCACTGGCCGGCGATCGGGGAGAGAGAAACAGATTGGGTTTTCAAATTTTACGCAAATGGTCCCTGTGGTTTACATACTTTTTATTCTTTACCCAAAACTTGATAATTTAAGTTTCCAAAATATCAAAAATGCCCCTGAACCTTTTATTATTATATTTTTTTATATGGGTATTATAATTCTACCCCCCTTAAACAATTTCGTCCACGAAATTGCTAGGTACAGATCGAACAAGATATGACATAACGTACGCGGAGTACTGTGATGTTCAAGAAACAGATAACTGACAACTTCATAACTGATAACAGAAACATATAAAAGATAATAACTAAGAGATAAATAGATACGGATATTGAGAGCGGATTTCATCTTCTATCTCCCATGTAGCTTCGCGTTCGGAATGGTTTTTTCATAATACCTTAACAAAAGGAATAGTTTTCCTACGCATAATGCGTTCTTGTCGATCAAGTATGGCCTCGGGTTCTTCCTCGAACGATAAGTCTTCACGAATTAGATGAAGCGGATAATTCACAACGTGAAGAGGATGATAATTGTACCCCCTTAAAAGAGATACATGAAAGACGTTATGCACATGTGACAGTTGAGGTGGTAAAGCCAAACGATACGAAACCTCACCAACTCTTTCTAGAATTTCAAAGGGTCCGATGAACCGTGGAATAAGTTTCCCTTTAAGACCAAAACGTCGTACGCCTTTGCAAGGCGAAACCTTCAGAAATACTTTGTCACCGGTCTTAAACTCCAAAGGTCGACGGTGTCGATCTGTATAACTTTTCTGTCTACTTTGGGCCTCCTTTAACTTTTCTCTAGCAATAGCAACTTTCTCATTTGTAATCTGAACTAACTCGGGTCCTTCAATGATTCTTTCACCGACCTCTTCCCAACAAATAGGTGCTCTACATTTACGACCATACAATAATTCGAAAGGTGCCATGCCAGTGCTAGCTTGCCAACTATTGTTGTAAGCAAACTCGACCAAACATAAGTACTCATCCCAGTTCCCAGTCCACTCTAAGGCACAAGCTCGAAGCATGTCCTCAAGTGTCTGAATAGTACGCTCCGACTGACCGTCAGTCTGAGGATGAAACGCCGTACTAAACCTCAACTTGGTACCCCATGCAGCTTGCAAACCCTTCCAAAAGTGAGAAGTGAACCTCGGGTCTCGATCAGACATGATAGACACCGGAGTGCCATGAAGTCTAACAATCTCTTGTGTAAACACTTCAGATAGTTTGCTAACTGAGAATCCCTGCTGAATAGGTAGAAAGTGAGCCGACTTTGACAATCTGTCAACCACAACCCATATCATATCATTCTTCTTGAATGTTCTTGGCAACCCTGTCACAAAATCCATGGAAATATCATCCCATTTCCATATAGGAATAGGTAGTGGCTGAAGCAGTCCACTAGCTCTTTGATGCTCAATCTTAACTTGTTGACAAGTAAGACATCTGCTAACAAATCTAGCCACGTCTTCTTTCATACCATTCCACCAGAAATTCTGACGAAGATCACGATACATCTTAGTAGATCCTGGATGGATAGAGAACGGAGAACTATATGCCTCAGCTAATAACGATTCTCGAAGAGAAGAATCATTAGGCACACATAAACGTTTACCACACCAGATTACTCCATACTCATCTACTCTGAATTCTGATTGTTTACCAATCTCCACATTTTGTAAGATTGCCCAGAGTTCACCATCGTCTTTCTGTGCGTTCTTAATCCGGAATATTAAGTCTGATTCAATCTGAAGACTAGCGAGATATCCGTCACTCTTGCCAATATGTAGGCCAATACCCAATCTATCAAGATCGGTAATGTTCTGAGGCTGTAGCTGTAGGGAGGCTACTGTTCCTGAGCTCTTCCTGCTAAGAGCATCAGCTACCACATTGGCCTTTCCCGGATTATATTGAATATTGGCATCATAATCTTTTAACAACTCTAACCATCTTCTCTGCCTCATGTTTAGTTCTTTTTGTGTGAAGATGTATTTCAAGCTCTTGTGATCAGTAAAAATATCACAAGTCTCTCCGTAAAGATAGTGACGCCATATTTTCAACGTGAAAATAACAGCAGCGAGTTCAAGATCATGTGTAGGATAATTAACCTCGTAAGGTTTCAACTGCCGTGAAGCATAAGCAATGACCTTCCCGTGTTGCATCAACACACATCCAATCCCTTTCTTTGATGCATCACTGTAAATCTGGTATCCACCCGTACCCGATGGAAGTGTAAGAATCAGGGCAGACACCAATCTCTTCTTAAGCTCTTCGAAGCTTTTCTCCCGCTCATCATTCCAAGAGTACTTAACCCCTTTCCTCAGAAGTTGCATAAGGGGTAAAGCAATAACAGAGAACCCTTCGACAAATCTACGATAGTAACCAGCAAGACCAAGAAAACTCCGGACCTCTGTGGCTGAAGTTGGTCTTGGCCATTTAGTGATTGCCTCTATCTTCGCTGGATCCACCATAATACCATCTGCAGAGACCACATGACCCAGAAAGGCTACTTGACTCAACCAGAATTCACACTTTGAAAACTTAGCATAAAGCTTCTTTTTACGCAAAGTTTCAAGCACGATACGAAGATGGTCTTCATGTTCTTCCTTACTCTTAGAATATATCAGAATATCATCTATAAAAACAATGAAAACTTATCCAAATAGTCACGGAACACTCGGTTCATTAGGTCCATGAAAACAGCCGGGGCATTCGTTAACCCGAACGGCATAACCAAGAATTCATAGTGGCCATATCGCGTACGGAAAGCGGATTTTGGAACATCAGAATCTTTAATCTTCAACTGATGATACCCGGACCTCAAATCAATTTTAGAAAAACACTTCGCTCCCTGAAGTTGATCAAATAAGTCATCGATACTAGGTAGAGGGTAACGATTTCGAATAGTGATCTTATTTAATTCCCGATAGTCAATGCAGAGTCTCATAGAACCATCTTTCTTCTTCACGAACAGGACCGGTGCACCCCAAGGTGAGACGCTTGGTCTAATAAATCCAAGATCTAATAACTCCTGTAATTGCTCCTTCAGTTCCTTGAGTTCAAGTGGGGCCATACGGTAAGGTGCCTTGGAAATCGGCCCAGCACCAGGAATAAGATCAATAGTGAATTCCACCTCGCGGTCTGGTGGAAGTCCAGGTAACTCCTTAGGAAACACATCGGGAAAATCACAAACAACCGGATAATCAGAAATACTAGGCTCTTCAGAAGATAAAATTTTAACTGAAGCAAGGAATCCAGCACCGCCGTGCAGTAGGGATTTACGAGCCTTAAGTGTTGAAATTATTTGAAGAGTTTTTCGAGGTTTAGTCCCCTGATAAATGAGTTCAGGATGATGGGGATCTCCAAACAGAATGCGACGAGTCTAACACTCAATTGTAACATGATGCCGAGTTAACCAGTCCATTCCCAAGATGATATCAAAATCTTCCATTTGCATGGGCAACAGATTCGTTGTAAGAATGAGCGATTCAACTCGGATCGGACAATCCTCATACATATGAGAGATTGTAACAAAGTTTCCCATAAGAGTCATAATATTCAAAGTATTTTCTAATAATGTTGGGCTCATCGTTAGATGTTTAAGAAAAGATTGAGAAACTATGGAGTGTGTTGCTCCAGTATCAAATAAGACTTGAACTTCACGAGTTCCTAACACGAGAGTACCAGAAACAGTACCTAAACGATTTATGATACCATGACACACTTAGTAAATAGCTAACAAGCATAATTTGCATGGTAAGACTACTAGGTTATTCAAATACGACAGGTTCACATATGTGAGAAATATCAAGAGTCATACCTGGTGTGTTTGCTGCATCCTTTGCGTTCAAAGCAAACACTCGTCCCCCATTATTAGGTTGTTTGGCACCATTTCCAGCCTTTCCTTTATTATCAGGATATGGACAGTCTTTCAGTAAATGGCCGGTCTTTCCACATCTAAAACAGGCTCCTGAAGCTCGACGACAAACACCAAAATGACGTTTTCCACATGTAGTGTATACCGGGGCTTGCTCTTGACATTGGTTTTCGGCAGGTTTAGGATTCTGCTGTTTTTGTTTCCATTGATTACCTTAGCGGTTATTATTTCTGTTGAATTGAGCTTTCCGATCACCTGTATGGTGTTTCTCGCTTGAAGATTGCCCAGAAAGTGCGGTATGGTTTCCCTCACGATTTCTCTTTCGACTCTCCTCAGCTTTAGCTAACCCCTTCTTGTTTTCCATGTCAAGTGTTTTCACAGCATCAGCTACTTCATTGATATTGTTAAACCTTTGAGTCACTATCCATCACCGAGTTCTCTCATGAACAGCCCATTTCAACTTTTCTGCTTGGACCTCTGGGCTACCTGCAGCTTCCCCAAGAAAACTAGCCAGCCTACAGAATCTTGCCATGAATTCTTGCCAAGGTTTACCATCTCGTTGCTCAATAGATGCATATTCCCGTGCATACTCACTTCGTTCCACTTCAGAGAAATACTTTTGGAAGAATATAGTGCGGAAGTCGGCCCAAGGGAGGGTAGCAGCATAACCCTCTCCACCATGTGCAAGTTTGACCCCTTCCCACCAAACTAGAGCATCATCCTCCAGTTTGTAAGAAGCCAGCCTAGTTTTAAATATGTCACCGACTCCTAGTACCTCAAAAATCTTTTCCACATGGGCTATCCAGTTCCGAGCATCCATCGGTGTAGCAGTATCACTAAAAGATCTTGGTCTTTACTTCATAAAGCACTCAAGCCAGACATAAATCTCAGCCATAAGTGGTGTTGCATTTCCACCGGAAGGTGGTCCCGTGTTGTTCCTGCCAGAAGTTTGCTCTGAGTTATTTCCACCGGGTGGAGGTCCTGTGTTGTTTCCACCAGGTGGTGGTCCGTTGTTATTTCCCTCCGATGCTGATCCCATATTATTTCCACCCAAATTCGCCTGTTGTATCTGCTGGATGACTGTTTGAGCAGTCTGAGTCATCAGATTAGGGAGTATTCCAGAAATAGCAGCGTTTACGGCATTAGCAACGAGGGTTCCAGAAGGAGTATCAGATGAGGGGCCATTCGAGTTATTACGGTTGTTCACACGTCTCTTAGGAGCCATCTGAAATGAAGATACACATGTGAACACTGGAATTTAGATTGGGAACAAAAATTAGATCCTAACCCAACGTCTACCCATTACCTCACAAGTTTATTATTAATGGTTAAGTTTTCTACAGGAAAGAGCCTTTGCTCTGATACCACAACTGTAACACCCCAACCCAACAAGGCTGACGTGTCACTAATACGGATATCAAATCAAAAACCAAATCCATGATATTACAGAAACGGTCAGACGAAATAACTTCAAACACACTAAATAATCCGAAGAACCTAATTAAGATGTTCAATACATCAATTAAAGTAACAGATAATCTTGGTCTTCAATTCACTCTTCACTGGTTTCCCGGATTACCCTGCTGACCTGACGTACAGAAACGGAATAGCGGATAACAAAAATAAACAGACATGATGATAATCAAAGAATTGGCAAATATCAAAAATAAACAGACATGGTGATAACGGAGAATCAAAGATCATAAGATATATATATATCAAATAGATCATACGGCATAAGACATATATCAGATAGAACATACCCGAGCTAATAATCATATCATATAATAACTGAACAGAGGGAACACAGGTAGCGAGCCCATGAACCAATGTGAAATGGAGTATGGGCAGACATACAAACCATTCACCAGAGTCCTGAATGGAATGGTGTGTAACCATCCATCAGGAAATAACAGGACTAACCTAGGATCGATCCATATGCCTCTGAGGAAATAATAATATAACAAGACATAATTTCAGAGTCCTCTTTTGAGACGTCGTGATCTCAGCTCACCGCCACGGTTGGTGCCACGTTATTGATGCCGCAATAACGCGTCTTGGTCACCCCCAAGATAGGGAGAGCTCGGGTAACAAATTCAGAAATATATAGTAGACAAGCTACTTATAACAGGATCAAAAGCAAATTATTTATGTATGACAGGAATCAAAACTAGAGATGAACGGAAATCAAATACGAGACGGGAATCAGGAATCCATACTATAAAGTAACGGAAACAAAAGTAAATACTTATGATAATAAAGAAACAGAATCCGTACCTTATACACGAATGACAATAATCAGAAACAAAGTCTAGGCTCAGTTAACGCCACGAGAACCTACGATAACGTAACGCAAATTATAGTTTAGATTTTCCTATTTTAGATTGGAAAAATTCCAGTTCTGCCCTTGTCTCTTCGCACTCATTAAAAATACTAAGCGACGTTTAAAAATTCTGAAAATCTCCAGTTTACTAGATTAGTGATTTCTAAACAACTTTCGTTTAGTAAAGTTTCTGATTTGGATTACCGAAATATGAGAAAAACGTGAATCTTTACAGCTGCGCAGAACTGCTAGCTGTTACGAAAATGACTGTTTAGAGGTCTAAACGGATAAGCTTTTTGATGTTTTATATATCAACGGATTTGACTTTCAACGAACTTCGTCATGGACATAAGTTTTAACTGATTTGAATCTGTTATGAAAAAGTTATGGCCTTTGTAAGTTGGCTGTAAAATACGAGCCTAAGTCAAGGGTATTTTGGTAAACCGTAAAATTATTTCTAGTTAAAATACGTCCGTTACAGGTCTGGAAATATTTTTATAAATAAGTATAAATCATGATTGACTTCTGGAAAATTTGGCTAATCATATTAAGAATCCATTTGTCATTTATAAAATCACATCCCAAAATACTCATGAAAACTAGTTAAACGTGTGACCTGTTTAAAATGCTCGGTTAAGGTCTAAATCTTAACTTGGTCAAAATACTTATATTTCTAGTAGCTAAATCAATATCAAAATGGGTTCATATCAAGTTTACTAAGTTAAGCAAGGAAAATATGTTTAAAACATAAACCGAATATAAACGAGTACTTATGCGAACGGCATCATATGATCAAAGCAATGAACTAAAATACTAATTAGGATATCTAAGATTCAAGGATAACGTAATGACTAATAGCATTTTAATGATTTCCACTATTTAAAGTTTATTTTTATAAAATAAACTAATTATAACATTTGTTAATATTTTATATACAATTGTTAAGGTGTTTAAATAAATAAATTTACAGAAAATAATTAAATAACTTTTAAAATAAACAAGGTTTATAAAACAGATTTCTATAATTTTTAGAAATTTTACATAATTGTTTTAAGACTGAAAAAGCTTTAAAAAAATATTTGAAGGTGCCCGGGTTCGAACCCGGGACCTCAAGGTTTGAGCAATATGTGACTAACCAGTGGACCAGGGCCGAAGCCTTGGTATTCACTTGGTATTTAAACCTTTTAACCATAAAACAAAACCATCCCCAAATTCTAAACCCTAGATTCATTTGGATCCAAATTGACACACCAAACGATCATGTGAAAGCTGATAACCATGGGGCTTTTGTTCCCCATGTCTAAAAGAGTATGTAGATGTAAACAATTACCCAAATGGTGTTGATTTGGAACTGAACTCATCAAGAACAGTCGCGACCGTAGTGCTCGATGGTTTAATGGGTAATTGTTGATGATAATCGACCAGACCCTGCTCTTGAGTGGGACTTACTGGGTATGTTTGTTTATTTGTTTGTTGATGATAATCGAATTAACTGCACAGGTAGCTTCTAACAATGATCTGGAAGCAAAGCCCTATGCTAATTTCGTGAATTAGAGCTCAGAAAGTGGAAGTCGACAGGTCGCGATGAAGGTGGAGATCGAATAGAGAGTTTGTGTTTGTTTATGTTGGATTTGTGAGTTGGAAACGATTAGAAACAGGTATATGATTGATTAGGTAAAGTTAATTGCATTATTACATCCGTTTAGTGCGATTTAAAAATTTGTAAAGCGGCCGAAAGTTAGGTGGTCGGTTTAGATCGATCGCACTACCCCTTTCCAAATTAAAGTGGGGTATTATGTTCGAATCTTTCACGCGAGTGTGTCGGGAACAAATGATTGAGCTTAAATCGATTAAACGTGGTCGTTTGGGGTCGCCGGAGCCGATCGGCGGTGGCCGGAGCACTGGCCGGCGATCGGGGAGAGAGAAACAGATTGGGTTTTCAAATTTTACGCAAATGGTCCCTGTGGTTTACATA
The DNA here is from genome assembly GCA_024085815.1 of Flaveria linearis. Classification (NCBI taxonomy): domain Eukaryota; kingdom Viridiplantae; phylum Streptophyta; class Magnoliopsida; order Asterales; family Asteraceae; genus Flaveria; species Flaveria linearis. The sequence continues at coordinate 19,837,969 of CM044008.1, forward strand.
CTTTTTATTCTTTACCCAAAACTTGATAATTTAAGTTTCCAAAATGTCAAAAATGCCCCCTGAACCTTTTATTATTATTATTTTTTTATATGGGTATTATATGAGCAATCTGTCACACCCTCAAATTCCGGGTCTGGAATCTATCACGGAGGGGTGAGCAAACAGGATCGAACACAGTAGTTACATATGAGATGCAGTTTTCTATATGATAAGTTTTAGATAATCAATCCATTATTATTCAGAGCATTAGATATTATACGCAGCGGAAATAGATATATTGATTGTTTCTTAACAATACGTCTAATCATGTCTTATCAATAACCAATATGTATCTTGAGCTCTTATATGATCCTACGTGTATGTCCATAAGCTCCTAGTAGATACCTGAGAATACATGTAAATCAAGTGTCAACACAGGGTTGGTGAGTTCATAGGTGTGTAAAACATATTTGATAAATCATCAATTATCATTCAAAGAAGGGTTTATTGTAAAAGTGTGAGTTTAAATTACTCACCGGTATATGAATAGCCTGTCAAAACCCTTTTTAATAAGGTGAACCCGCTATCCCACATACCCACTATGTACAAGCCTAACAAATCCTTCACATAGGATTTGCCCATGTATCATAGTTTAATATCCTTTTCATGTGTATATTATGTTATTTATAATAATTCAAATCAGAGGGCGCGAATCCTCTCTTTACATTTATCCTCATATGGGTTGTAAGTGGAACTAAAATGACAAACTTTATATAGTGCACATCTGCCTTCTCACACCAGAACAGTCATCCCGAATGACAATAAGATCTTTGTGCATCTTGGTAAGGACCACATGTCCAAACCTTTGTGGGGGTAAGTCACTCCCCGATAGTACTATCCAAAAGATCCCTGCTTGTTTATAGTCCAGTATATAGAGAAGGATTTTTATAGTAACCATACGTAATCATAAATGTGATTCAATTATTATTTAATATAATACACAAAATAATTTGTAATTTCAATTACAACATGTATTCCAACCCCAAAATATTTAAATGATTAAAAGGAGAATAGTTATGAACTCACCTCAGTCCTTGTGTGGTGTTGACAAGCGAGTAAATTCCTCCTAAGGAATTATAATTCACGTAAGCAAATAGTTACAAATCCATAACCTAATAAGTTAGATCTTGAACCTGGTGTTCAATTGATTTAGGGTTTGGTTTTCTGGGATTTGTTATAAACATATAATTAAATCATTTAATTATTTTTGTTAATTCTTTAATAATTAAAGATTTATATTTCATAAAATTTGATTAGTTTAATAATGATTTAACATATCATTATATTATCAATAAATTGTAAACATTATTTAACTAGGTAAGTTTATATTTAATTTTTGTAATATTTTATAAGTATTTAAATTTATAAAATCTAATTTTGTATTTATCTGATCAAGATAATTCATAATTAATATTATAACGTCCATTAATAAATTGATGATTTAAATTATTATTAAAAATCTATTTTTATAAAGATAACAATTTATAACATATGTAATAATTATTAAATAAATAAATAAATAAATAAGGTTTTTAAAGAAATAATTTTCCAGAAAATAATTATATAACTTCTAAAATAAACAAAGTTTATAAAAATTATTTTTATAATTTTTAGTAATTTTTCTGGATTTTTAAAATGTGAAAAAGGCTTTAAAAAAATTAAGTGAGGTTGCCCGGGGTCGAACCCGGGACCTCCTGCTTGGAATGTGATCGGGGAACCAGTGAACCAAAGGCCTCAGCCACGAGAGTTCACGGTTCCATTTTTTTTAAACACAAACCAAAGCCTTTCCCCACCCGTACGAACCCTAATTCGATCCAATCCCAAATTGAAGCTTAGACTCGAATGATCACTGCAATAGACATAGTGCTTTTGTTCCCCATGTCAAATCGAGTGTGTTCATGTATTAAATTACCTATTTGGAAGACGAATTGATGTTGGACCATTGAAGAACAGTCGCGACAGTCGTGAGATCGGTTCAGGGTGTAAATGGTGATCATAGTCGAATTCCTCTTACTGGAAGCTTCTAATGGCCTCACTAATGAAAAGCCTCTATGATTTCCATGTTAGAAAGCTCGGAATATAGCCTTCGAATAGGTTGCAGGTCGATGATGTAGATGATGATCGAACAGTATGTTTTCGAGTGTTTCAGATACAATTCAAAGTTGAGTTTGATTAGGAATCTTATAATCGACCGTTTGGATTAGTTTAATTGCATTATTGCAATGCGTGGTGCGATTTAGGAGCTGTAAAGCAGCCGACAGTGAACGTGGGTCGGTTTAGTTGGGATCGCACTAAGATTTTAGAATTATTGTGGGGCTCGGTTTCGAATCATCCACAAGAAGCTGTCGGGAGATTTAATTTAGTCGAAATCTGATTCATTTGGCGTTTGGGGGTCGCCGGAATTGTCACCGGAGCGGTGACCGGAGAAATCGAAGGGAACAGTGGCCGGGGGGGTTGGGTTTTAAGCATTTACAGAAATGGTCCCTCAGGTTTACTATACTTATTATTTCATGTTCAAAGTTTTTAAAACAATTTTCATGAATTACAAAATCACCCCCTGGACTTTATTAAATCCAAGTTTAATAAATTTTTATAAATTATTATTATTAATAACAATATTATTATTATCATTATTATTATTATTTATATCAAATATATACATATATTTATATATATTTATATATATATATATATATATATATATATATATATATATATATATAGTCAACAAAATTTTTCCGGGTTGTCACATCATCCCCTGTTAGAGGAATTTTCGTCCCGAAAATTAAGATGTTCTGGCAACATCCTTGAACAGGTTAGGATACTTGCGCATCATTCCGTCCTCTCGTCCCCAAGTGAACTCAGGACCACGCCGGGAGTTCCACCGAACTTTGACAACCGGAATCTTGCTATGCTTTAATTGTTTAACTTCCTTATCCATGATTTCAACTGGTGCCTCAACAAGTCTGAGTTTCTCATATACTTGCAGTTCCTTTAAAGGCACAACCAGTGATTCATCGGATAAACACTTCCTTAGATTTGATACGTGAAAAACATTGTGCACACCACCAAGTTCAGCAGGTAGATTTAATTCATAGGCTACTGGGCCAATCCTTCTGACAATTTCAAAAGGTCCCACGTAGCGAGGGTTCAATTTCCCTTATTTCCCAAAGCGTATAACTCCCTTCCAGGGAGATACCTTTAGCGAAACTTTATCTCCTTCCAGAAATTCAAGTGGCTTGCGGTGTTTATCAGCGTAGCTTTTCTGGCGATCCCTGGCAGCAACCATGCGTTCTCTTATCTGGACAATTTTCTCATGAGTTTCAAAGATCAATTCTGGGCCAGTAAGTTGACTGTCTCCAACTTCTTCCCAGCAAAGCGATGATCTACATTTACGTCCATATAAGGCCTCGAATGGTGCCGCCTTGATGCTCGAATGATAGCTATTTTATATGAGAATTCTACCAAAGGTAGATGACCTTCCAAGTTCTTTCCAAAATCAATAACACAAACCCTAAGCATATCCTCAAGAGTCTGTATGGCTCTTTCACTTTGACCATCATTCTTAGGGTGATAGGATAGGCTGTGCTCATATCTAGGCAAGTGCCTAGAGCTTTCTGAAGTTTATTCCAAAAGATAGATGTAAATCGTGCGTCACGATTAGAGATGATAGACACTGACACTCCGTGTCTAGAGATAATTTCTAAGCAACTAGGGTTAATGCTAAGTTAAAGAATAATTCCAAAAGAATCAAAACTATTATCAACCCTGCTATTAAATAGATGTGTAGCTACCGATGATAAGGTACGTGCATGTAACAACATTTGGTCTTGTCGAATATGGCTTGCGTCAGTCATAAATGTATGACCGCATGATGTATCACCTTGATTTATATGACCTTTATTTCCATAATTTAACTATTCTTACTTTCTAGTTATAGTCATTTCCTAATTCTGATTGTTTCTAACTTGTCTTGGGGTCCTAATCAACCTAGGGCACACTAATGGTAATGGTCAGAACTCCAACCTTCTTAATGTCCCCGTTTAACACATGTTAGCTTAATCGTATCAACCAACATAGCTAGGTTCACAACATTGGCATTAAAGCAAATCATCTAAACCATCAGAGAGGCTTATTCTACTACTCACTAGATTTTTCCCAGTGTCCTTCTTAATTCTATTTGTTCTAATGACATAAGGTATGACTTCAGTTTTGTCAATTTATGGAGTTTGTCAATATAAAGAGCACGACTTAACTCTACCATTGCATGATTTTAGAACTACAATTCTAACTTTTGCATTTCATTCCTTAGGCAATTGTAACCCTATCTATAAACATCACCGGTATACTAAGAATGTGCTTAAACCGGTTACACGACATCCTAATTTTCCTTAGCATCATCCCAAAGAATATGTACAATGAGTTTCATCACTCTTCTATATTTCCTGTAGTCCACTTCCATTCTAAGTATTCAATCAGTTCCTCAGTTACTGAAATGCTAAGTGGAGGAATGTCTCTTAAAAGATAAAATTAATATCATAATTGAAAATACCATGAAGGCTCTAAGTAGGACAGGACTTAAGCAATAACAAGTAAACTACAAGCACATAAGCACAATATGTCTAATGATAGCTGCCTATCCTTCATACTTTCAGGATTTCAGGTATAACCATGTTAGGACAAGCGTAGCTTAGATTACCAAATGGAACACGTCAAGGTAATTTGACCCATTTGCCTTATAGACTTGTGTATTGACCACAGTAACTTCACGTGCTATAATAGTAGCAATCTTACGGCTAGAGTTTCTAGACCGTGAACGGATTTGACGAGAAGCCATTCTGAAAGATCATTAAGAATTTTCATGGAAATTGGGTAATATGAGCTATTCAACATGAAAACGACAATCGAGAATTTGGCACAATAGCAATGAGATGTTCCAGGTGTAATCGTTTGATTCGTAAATCAAAGCGAGTACGTTGACTAATCAAAGTATTGGGTCAATCACAACTGAACATCAATTGAATTTCGGGACGAAATTCCCTTAACTGGGGGATACTGTGACACCTCACAAAATCAAGCAAAGAACATGGTGGGCTACTGTCACAGTAGTGTGACAGTTCAGGTGATACAGATGGATTTAATGAACAAAGTTTTAGAAACATTCAAGATATTCCCAAATCAGAAAGGAAACCTAAGATTCTTCTTGTTAAAGATCATGTGGTAAATGTGATGGTGTGTGATATCTGTCACTAACGAGTACGTCAATTAGCAGTAAGCTCGTTAACTCACGGTGTGTATTAACTGTCCTCATGTATTTTCAAAGCCTAAATATCGATTTAACCGAATTCTCCGAATACTTGTTTGTTAATCTCGGTGTTCCAATTTTCGAGACGAAAATTCTTTCAACATGGGGATAATGTGACAACCCGAGTTTTTCCATTTTAATAATAATAATAATAAATAACAATAATAATAATACTAATAATAATAATAATAATATTAATAATAATAACAAGTCCAGGGGGCATTCTGTCATTTTTGAAACCATAAAAACAAGTTACAACATAAAATAATAAATAGCTTAAACTCCAGGGACCATTTGTGTAAATTTATTAAAAACCCAAACCACCCGCCCATTCCCTTTCGTTTTTCCGGCACAATTCCGACGAGTCTCTGGCGACTCGTCGGCGACCACTAAAACCCATTAAAAACATGATTTTAATAGCCCAAATTACGCCAAATCGCTTCGTGATCAAGATTCGAACTCGAAGCAACCTCAAAACGCGTTATAACGGTAAATTAACGGTAATAATCTTTCCACTTTATTCCCGACAGTTTCAAACGGCTAAATAACCCACTCAACACCACTTTAATCAAAATTATACCGTTGACTCGAACTTTAACATCCCACAAATCAAATGCAGCCTGTAATCCTAATCACAAACGCTTAAACCCTCTGAAATCAATATCGTCTTCGCCGAACCTGCAACTCAATCAACCACCACCCTCCGAGCCTTATAACTCTCAATTAACATAGGGCTATTGATCATATACATCATTCAAAGCTTCCTGTGAAATTAATTCGATATTCATCAGTGTTTGATCAACGTTCGATTTCAACCTATACAGCGGCTTGTTCTTCATTATCCTTATCATCAAATTGAATCAAAACAGGTAATTGCACACATCAACACACTCGTTTATACATGGGGATCAAAAGCCCCATGATTTTAACAGTTAACAATATCGAATTCGTGTTCAATTTGGATCAAACTCAATTAGGGTTTCGGTTGAATTGGGGGAAACTGGAAACCATACTTAAAAACAAATAAAACCGAATTCTGCTGCGGCTGAGGCCTTTGGTTCAGTGGTTAGTGTGTGGGTGTGAGTGTTGGAGGTCCCGGGTTCGAACCCGGTTACCTACAAACATTTTTTTTAAGCTTTTTAAATCTCTAAAAGTTATGGAAAATTTTCTAAATCATTATTTTTAACCTTACAAAATTATTTTCTGTAAATTTATTTTATTTAAAAACCTTAATAGCTTTTATAAATATTATCTACAAACAACCATCTTTATAAAAATGAACACTAGATCGTGTTTAATTAAAGAATAACCGTGGAAATTGTAGAAACCATACAACTTGTAATTTCATAATTATTTACGAGTTACTTCTTATAAGATTATACTTTAATTAATTAAAATTAAATATATAAATCACAAAGTTTATAATTAAACTTAGATATATAAAACCGATCGTGTATTTCAAACCCAAATCGACTCAAATCCAACCAAATATATCTATTTGTGTTGCACATATCTTAAAGATGTAATTACCATTAATAATAGGTATTGCTCGTGTTTGATCGTGCATTACCTTATTCTTTGAAGCTCTTGTTGCTTTCATTACATCAATTTAAGGTGAGTTTACAGCCCCACTTTTACTTATATACACTTTGGGGGAGAGAAACATGCTGTTTTCATAAACGTTACATTACATTGGATTTTTGTAATACTGCATATACTTGATACTATGGTGTTATACTTGCCCAACGGACCGTTAATATGGACTTAGCGAGGTAATTGTTAGTAGTACTACTGGGATTGACATACCCCACCCGGGCTAGTCGCGCTAGCACAACGTTCTTCAAACGGTGAACGGTTAGCCTAATTACAAGTGTTGTGGTGTGTGATCCACATCCGGGCCTGTTTTATTATTTGATTACATGTCAGCTCGGCCGCGCCTTCATACACATAGTGATCATTATGGACTAGCTACCCATTATATGCTTTAATTACATAATCCGGGAATTTCATTATACTTATCGGATTACATAATCCGGGGATTTCATTATACTTATCGGATTACATAATCCGAGGATTTCATTATACTTATCGGATTACATAATCCGGGGATTTCATTATACTTATCGGATTACATAATCCGGGGATTTCATTATACTTATCGGATTACATAATCCGGGGATTTCATTATACTTATCGGATTACATAATCCAGGGATTTCATTATACTTATCGGATTATATAATCCGGGAATTTCTTTATACTTATCGGATTACATAATCCGGCGATTTCATTATACTTATCGGATTACATAATCCGGGGATTTCATTACTGATACCTACTGTTTTTTTTATAAACCTGTGAACTCACCAGTCTTGTACTGAGATTTTGCATGTTTTCTCTCAGGACATTGATGTGGCACGTTTAGGAGCACAGCATCTACTGCATGTCATCCATCATTCATCACAAACTGTTTTCAAGATTAAATCTTCATTTATTATGTATAAACTGGATTGGACGCGTGTTTACGTGTTCCAAAACTATTGTTAAAAGTTATCTTGTTTACGCTTCCGCAATACTTAAATATAATTGGATTGTTTCATTATTATTAAGTAATCTATCTGTTTTGTAATTATCGAGTCGTTTGTTGTAACTGATGCTTATCTGAGATCCTGGTTATGTCACACGCCTGACGGTAAAACCCCGTTAGGCGAAATCTTTAAAGAGGCAGCATTAGTGAAAAAGCTGTTAAGTTCGGTACCAGACAGCTTCATTCAAATTGTTGCCTCTATGGAACAGTTCCTTGATCTTGATACAATGTCACTACCAGAAGTCATAGGCAGGCTCAAAGCCTTTGAAGAAAGAACCAAAGGCAGATCAAAACAACCTCAAGAGAAAAGTGAACAGCTGCTCCTATCATACTCTGAATGGCAGTCGAGACACAAAGAGTATGAACACAACAACAAGTCAAGAGGTAACAAAGACAGGAGTGGAGGAAGAGGAAGTAGGGGAAGAGGGTGGTCAAACAGGCCATCAAGAAACCCTGCTAATGATCAAGGGAAGACAAACCACAAGAATGACAAGAAACCCAAAGACAAATCAAAAAGTAAGTGCTTCAAGTGTGATAAAGTGGGTCACTATGCCTCAGAGTGTCCTCAAAAGAGCAAGAATGAAGAAGCACACCTGTCACAGCAATATGATGATGAACCAGCCCTGCTGATGATTGCAGCTGATCAACACCACAAGGAATTGGTGTATCTAAATGAATCTAAAGTCCTCCCATCAAAGTACTGCAATCAACCAGTGAGTGATGACACCTGGTATTTAGATAATGGTGCATCAAACCACATGACAGGTAACATTCTTGCATTCTCTTTTCTTGACAAGAATGTTGAGGGAAATGTCAAGTTCGGTGATGGCTCAACTGTCAAGATTGAAGGAAGGGGTTCAATAATACTAGCCTGCAAAAATGGTGAACAAAGAGTGCTGACAGATGTTTACCATATCACTATGCTTAAGAGCAACATATTAAGCTTAGGTCAGGCCACAGAAGGGGGTTGTGAAGTAAGAATGAAGGGTGACCATCTATGGATGTATGAAAGAAGTGGAAGCCTGCTTATGAAAGTTGAAAGATCTCCCAACCGATTGTACAAGATTGAACTCAAGACAGGATCTCCAATGTGCTTTTAAACACAGTTGGATGATGAAGCTTGGAAATGGCATGGGAGACTTGGGCATGTAAGCTTTGACACTATGAAAGTAATGGCCACAAAAGGAGTAGTAAGAGGACTACCTGTGTAACACCCCAACCCGGAGAGGCTGACGTGTCACTATTACAGATATCAAATCAAAAACCAAATCCACGATATTAAAGAGATTGTAAAAAGAAATAAATTCAAACAAACTCCATAATCCGAAAGAACCTAATTAAGTTGTTCATTACATCAATTTAAGTAAAATATAATCTTGATCTTCAACCACTCTTCACTGATTTCCCGGATTACCCTGATTACCTACAATCAAATAAGAAAAACACCACGAAAGAAATACGGCTGAGCCAAAAGTTGCTCAGTGACGGAAATAACAATAGTAATGATACGAAACATAAAATACTTATATCTGAATACTGAACGGATCATATGATATGAACAACAGAAATCTGAATCTAAACATATAATACTGATACTGAACTGAACATGTAATACTGAACTGAATTGATCTACACGATGCGTATATACAAACAAAATAAGTCATGTAATATAAGAAGTACCCAGAGCCGAAACTGAACTGATAAGTACATAGCTAGCTAGACTATGCACTAATGAGATGGTGTGTGGGCGTACACACATGATTCCATCCCCCGGAACTGAACTGAACTGAACTGAACTGAACTGAACTGAACTAGGATCGATCCATCCGCCTCCTAGATATATTATGGCCAAAGTACTACCAGAGTACTAACGTGTTAACGGAGACGCCGTGAACTATTTATTACACACAGTCACGAAAAGTGTCACATCATTAACGCCACAATGACATGTCGGAGAGCTCGGGTAACAGAGTATCAAATCAAATGATAGTACAACTACCAACATATAACGTATCAATAGGACATTTATATGAACATGCAATAATGAGCACAAACTTATAAAATATATATTGCATGCTGTAAGCCTTCAACAAGTAAAATTAACAAGTCGAACGAGTCATAGCATAACAAATAATGTTAGACGACTAGTAAAATACCAAAAGCCGAACGAGTCATATTAACGGAAACATGGTATCAAAATTTGTACTACAAAGTAACAGAACAAAATTTATACTATGATAAAGGTAACCAAGAATCCGTACCTTGTACACGAGTGAAAATAATTAGAAACAAGGTCTAGGCTCGGTTAACGCCGCGAGAACCTACGATAACGTGACGCAAATTATAGTTTGGAAATTTCCATTTCTGCCCTTGTCTTTTTGCACTCGTTAAAAATAATAAACGACGTTTAAAAATTCTGAAAATCTCCAGTTTACTAGATTAGTGATTTCTAAACAACTTTCATTTAGAAAAGTTTCTGATTTGGATTACGAAAATATGAGAAAAACGTGGATCTTTACAGCTGCGCAGAACTGCTAGCTGTTACGAAAACGACTGTTTGGAGGTCTAAACGAATGAGTTTTTCGATGTTTTATATATCAACAGATTCGTATTTTGACTAACTTCGTCGTGGACATAAGATTTAACTGATTTGAATCTGTTATGAAAAGTTATGGCCTGTGTAAGTTGGCTGTAAAATACGTATAAATCAAGGTATTTTGATAAACCGTGAAATCATTTCTGGTTAAAACACATCCGTTACAGGTTTGGAAATATTTTATAAATAAGTATAAATCATGATTTAAACAATACCAAGTGAAAAGAAACATTTAGACTAATAATAATTTATTAATTATTGTTTAAAATCTATTCTTTTTAAAGAATTATTCGAAACATTCTTTATTACAATGTTTTATTACAAAGACATTTATTTAATTTTATATCAGAAAAATACAGAAAATATTTAGTGACTTTTAGAAATATTTGAAGTCCACCAAATGATTTGTATATTTCTTTATAAATGTTTAAGCTTAAAGAAAATTACAGAAAAAAATCAGGTTGATGATTTAAAAATAAACAGAGATTATAAAAAGGATTTTTATAATTTTTAGGAATTTTATAAAATTTTAAAAGATTAAATAGGCATTAAAAAAATGTGTGAGGTGGCCCGGGGTCGAACCCGGGACCTCTCAGATGACAAAGAGTGCAGGGACCGGTGAACCAAGGCCGCAGCCGCGGTAATGATCCGGTTTCCATTACTTATAAACACAAAACACAACAACCCCAATTCCCATTCGAACCCTAGGTTCGAATCCGAACCAATTGAGGTCCAATTTGATCGTTAATGCATCTGAAATCATGGGGCTTTTGTTCCCCATGAAAAATCGAGCTAATGGGTGTGTTAAATTACCTGATTTGGAGTTCAAAACGTCGAGAACTAATGAAGAACAGGTCGCGGCCACGGTTGTGATCGATGGGTGAGCAAACCTTGATGGAATTCAAATTATTTTCGTAGGAAGCTTCATATGATGATAGAGATTAAAAGCCCCTTATCCAATTTAGTTAAAATCGATCGGAGATTGGGTTTTAAGCAAGTTGCAGGTCGACGATCGGGTGGTTGTTCGGGTGTGGGTTTGAGCTTGTTTTGTATGGGATTGATTATAGATATTGATTAAAGACAGATATATGCTTGTTCACATGCGATTAATTAGATTGTTTTTTTTCAGTTAGTGGATGATTTGGTGCGGATCTTTAGCCAAAAATGGGGAAAAGTCGAGCGGGAAGATGGGGGGTGGGGTTGGGTGTGTTTTGTAAATTTACAAAAATTACACAATGGTCCCTATGGTTTGTAGTAATTACAACTGAAAATTAAAGTTTTTATGGGTATTATAATTCTACCCCCCTTAAAATAATTTCGTCCACGAAATTGCTAGGTACAGATCGAACAAGATATGACATAACGTACGCGGAGTAATGAAAATTAACAAGTGAACGAAATCACTCATAACTCTTCAATTGCTGAGACGGAATCGATTCGATAGACGAAATCGTATAAGAGATGACTAATGTGATGTTCAAGAAACAGATAACTGATAACTTCATAACTGATAGCAGAAACATATAAAAGATAATAACTAAGAGGTAAATAGATACGGATATTGAGAACGGATTTCATCTTCTATCTCCCATGTAGCTTCACGTTCGAAATGGTTTTTCCATAATACTTTAACAAAATGAATAGTTTTCCTACGCATAATGCGTTCTTGTCGGTCAAGGATAGCTTCTGGTTCTTCCTCGAATGATAAATCCTCACGAATCAAGTGAAGTGGATAGTTAACCACGTGAATAGGATGATAATTGTATCCCCTTAAAAGAGATACATGGAAGACATTATGCACATGTGACAGTTGAGGTGGTAAAGCCAAACGATAGGAAACCTCACCAACTCTTTCTAGAATTTCAAAGGGTCCGATAAACCGTGGACTAAGTTTCCCTTAGACCAAAACGTCATACGCCATTGCAAGGCGAAACCTTCAGGAACACTTTGTCACCGATCTTAAACTCCAAAAGTCGACGGTGTCGGTCTGCATAACTTTTCTGTCTACTTTGAGCTTCCTTTAACTTTTCTCTAGCAATAGCAACTTTCTCATTCGTGATCTGAACTAACTCGGGTCCTTCGATGACTCTTTCACCGACCTCTTCCCAACAAATAGGTACTCTACATTTACGACCATACAATAATTCGAAAGGTGCCATGCCAATGCTAGCTTGCCAACTATTGTTGTAAACAAACTTGACCAAACACAAGTACTCATCCCAGTTCCCAGTCCACTCTAAGGCACAAGCTCGAAGCATGTCCTCAACTTTCTAAATAGTACGCTCCGACTGACAGTCAGTCTGAGGATGAAACGCCGTACTAAACCTCAACTTGGTACCCCATGCAGCTTGCAAACCCTTCCAAAAACGAGAAGTGAACCTCGGGTCTCGATCAAACACGATAGACACCGGAGTGCCATGAAGTCTAAAAATCTCTTGTGTGAACACTTCAGATAGTTTGCTAACCGAAAATCCTTGCTGAATTGGGAGAAAGTGAGCCGACTTTGACAATCTGTCAACTACAACCCATATTGCATCATTCTTCTTAAATGTTCTTGGCAACCCTGTCACAAAATCCATGGAAATATCATCCCATTTCCATACAGGAATAGGTAGTGGCTGAAGCAACCCACTAGCTCTCTGATGCTCAATCTTGACCTGCTGACAAGTAAGGCAGCGGCTAACATACTTAGCCACATCCTCTTTCATTCCATTCCACCAGAAGTTCTGACAAAGGTCCCGATACATCTTAGTAGATCCAGGATGAATAGAAAACGGAGAACTATGTGCCTCAGCTAATAACGATTCTCGAAGAGAAGAATCATTAGGAACACATAACCGTTTACCACACTAGATTACTCCATGTTCATCTACTCTGAATTCTGATTGTTTACCAATCTCCACATTCTGTAAGATTGTCCAGAGTTCACCATCGTCTTTCTGTGCGTTCTTAATCCGGGATATTAAGTCTGACTCAATCTGGAGTGTAGCGAGATATCCGTCGCTCTTACCAATATGTAGACCAATACCCAATCTAACCAATACCCAATCTATCGAGATCGGTAATGTTCTGAGGCTGTAGTTGTAGGGAGGCTACTGTTCCTGAGCTTTTCCTGCTAAGAGCATCAGCTACCACATTGGCCTTTCCCGGATGATACTGAATGTTGGCATCATAATCTTTTAACAACTCTAACCATCTTCTCTGCCTCATGTTTAGTTCTTTTTTGTGTGAAGATATATTTCAAGCTCTTGTGATCAGTAAAAATATCACAAGTCTCTCCGTAAAGATAGTGACGCCATATTTTCAACACGAAAATAACAGCAGCGAGTTCAAGATCATGCGTAGGATAATTAACCTCGTAAGGTTTCAACTGCCGTGAAGCATAAGCAATGACCTTACCATGCTGCATTAGCACACATCCAAGTCCCTTTTTAGAGGCATCGCTGTAAATCTGATATCCACCCGTGCCCGATGGAAGTGTGAGAACAGGAGCAGACACCAATCTTTTCTTGAGCTCTTCAAAACTTTTCTCTCGTTCATCATTCCAAGAGTACTTAACCCCTTTCCTTAACAGTTGCATAAGGGGTAAAGCTATAACAGAAAAACCTTCGACAAATCTGCGGTAGTAACCAGCAAGGCCAAGGAAACTACGGACTTCTGTGGCTGAGGTAGGTCTAGGCCACTTAGTGATCGCCTCTATTTTAGCAGGGTCCATCATAATACCATCCGCAGAAACGACATGACCCAAAAAGCCTACCTTGCTCAGCCAAAATTCACACTTTGAAAATTTAGCATAAAGCTTCTTTTCGCGTAGTGTTTCGAGCACGATACGAAGATGATTCTCATGCTCCTCCTTACTTTTAGAATAAATTAAGATATCGTCAATAAATACAATGACGAACTTATCAAGGAACTTACGAAAGACTCGGTTCATTAGGTCCATGAATACGGCCGGGGCATTAGTTAACCCGAACGGCATAACCAGGAACTCATAGTGACCATACCGAGTACGGAAGGCAGATTTAGGGACGTCAGACTCCTTGATCTTTAACTGATGGTAACCAGACCTCGGATCGATTTTAGAGAAACACTTTGCACCCTGAAGCTGATCAAATAAATCATCAATACGAGGCAGAGGGTAACGATTACGGATAGTGATCTTGTTGAGTTCTCTGTAGTCAATGCAGAGTCTCAAAGAACCATCTTTCTTCTTCACGAATAGGACCGGTGCGCCCCAAGGCGAGACGCTTGGTCTAATAAATCCCAAATTTAGTAATTCCTGTAACTGCTCCTTTAACTCTTTAAGCTCCATAGGTGCCATACGATACGGTGCTTTAGAAATCGGCTCAGCACCTGGAATAAGATCAATAGTGAATTCTACCTCGCGATCTGGTGGAAGTCCGGGTAACTCCTCAGGAAACACGTCAGGAAAATCAAATACAATCGGATAATCAGATATGTTCGGCTTTTCAGAAGATGTAGCTTTCACTGAAGCTAGGAATCCCACGCAACCGTGCGATAAGAGTTTCTGAGCTTTAAACGCAGAGATGATTTTCAACGATTTCCGAGGCTGAGTCCCTTGATAAACGAGTTCAGGGCATTGAGGATTTCCAAATAAAACACGACGAGTCTGGCATTCAATAGTAACGTGATGTCGAGTTAACCAGTCCATACCAAGTATGACATCAAATTCACTCATTTGCATAGGAAACAAATCAGCTTTACGAATAATAGTCTCGATTATGATCGGACAATCTCTATAGACATGCGAGATGATAGTCGACTCTCCTAATGGAGTAGTAATAGCCAAAGCGTGCTCTAATGCAGTCGGTGCAGTCCTTAAGTACTTAGCAAACAAAAGAGATACGACAGAATGCGTAGCGCCCGTATCAAATAGGACATAAATATCCCGCTTTCCTATGCAAAGGGTACCGGAGATCATACCTAGGGCATTTACTATCAGTATCGGATAAGACATATATAGATATATAATACGTTGCTAACTAAGGGGTCAGAAATATACCTGGTGCGTTAGCTGCTTCATTTGCAGTGAGTGCAAAAACTCGTCCTCCAGTTGCAGGTTTAGCTAGATTCCCTCCAGCGTTATTATGAGGGTCGCGCTGAGGGCAATCCCTAATCATGTGTCCTGCACGTTCGCATCTGAAACATAATCCTCCGGCCAGACGACAAGCTCCCTTATGAAGTTTCCCGCATGTGTTACACTGAGGGATAGCATTCCGATCCTGATTAGGGTGCTGCTGATTTGGTGGTTGAGCACGAATAGGAGCCTGCTGAGTCTGATTATGAGTTGATTTCTGGTTTTGGTTTCGATTCTTCCATGATCGAGAGTTATTGTTGTTGTTGCGATCAAAACGATTTCGACGGTCTCGTGGTGGTGAAGACTGATTCTTATTCGTATGAGAAGAAGACTGATCCTGGTCATTCTCCTAGGCCGCTTGCGGTTATCAGCATACGACTTCTTTCTATTCTTTTTATCATTATATAGATTTTTAACAGCATCAACCACTTCATTAATATCCTTAAACCGATGATTCAATATAAACTTTCGATCTCTTTCACATATGGCCCACTGAAAATTTTCTGTTTGCTCATGCGGTGAGCCTGCAGATGCACCAAGAAAACTCACTAACCGCGTAAATCGTGTCTTGAAATCCTTTATATGCTCGTCATCCCTCTGTCTAATATTAGCATACTGTCTACGATACTCAGTGCGGTCCGCAGCAGTGAAGTATTCCTCATAAAACATTCCTCGGAATTTATCCCAAGGAAGTGTAGCTGCATATTCGTTTCCTCCTCTAGCTTGTTTCACAGTCGTCCACCATCTGTGAGCATCATCTTCTAACTTGTATGTAGCCAACCTTACTTTGTATACGTCCTCAACACCAAGTACCTCAAACAATTTCTCAATATGACTGATCCAGTTTTGCACCTCGACCGGATCATTGGAAGTACTGAAAGATTTAGGCCTTTGCTTCTGAAAACATTCCAACCAGACATGAATACCATCACGGGGTGGTGGTGTATTATCACCGGAAGGTGCTCCTGTGTTGTTCCCGCCAGAAGGTGGCTCTGAGTTATTTCCACCGGGTGGAGGTCCTGTGTTGTTTCCCTCCGAATTCGCCTGTTGCATCTGCTGGATGACTGTTTGAGCAGTCTGAGTCATCAGATTAGGGAGTATTCCAGAAATAGCAGCGTTTACGGCATTAGCAACGAGGGTTTCAAGAGGAGTATCAGATGAGGGGCCATTCGAGTTATTGCGGTTGTTCACACGTCTCTTAGGAGCCATCTGAAATGAAGATACAAGTGTGAAAACTGGAATTTAAATTGGGAACAAAATTAGATCCTAACCCAATGTCTACCCATTACCTCACAAGTCTATTATTAATGTTTAAGTTTTCTACAGGAAAGAGCCTTTGCTCTGATACCATAACTGTAACACCCCAACCCAGAGAGGCTGACGTTTCACTATTACAGATATCAAATCAAAAACCAAATCCACTATATTAAAGAGATTGTCAAAAGAAATAAATTCAAACAAACTCCATAATCTGAAAGAACCTAATTAAGTTGTTCATTACATCAATTTAAGTAAAATATAATCTTGATCTTCAACCACTCTTCACTGATTTCCCGGATTACCCTGATTACCTACAATCAAATAAGAAAAACACCACGAAAGAAAATACGGCTGAGCCAAAAGTTGCTCAGTGATGGAATAACAATAGTAATGATACGAAGCATAAAATACTTATATCTGAATACTGAACGGATCATATGATATGAACAACGGAAATCTGAATCTAAACATATAATACTGATACTGAACTGAACATGTAATACTGAACTGAACTGATCTACACGACGCGTATACACAAATAAATAAGTCGTGTAATATAAGAAGTACCCAGAGCCGAAACTGAACTGATAAGTACATAGCTAGCTAGACTATGCACTAATGAGATGGTGTGTGGGGCGTACACACATGATTCCATCCCCCGGAACTGAACTGAACTGAACTAGGATCGATCCATCCGCCTCCCAGATATATTATGGCCAAAGTACTACCTGAGTACTAACGTGTTAACGGAGACGCCGTGAACTATTTATTACACACCGTCACGAAAAGTGTCACATCATTAACGCCACAATGACATGTCGAAGAGCTCGGTAACAGAGTATCAAATCAAATGATAGTACAACTACCAACATATAACGTATCAATAGGACATTTATAGAAACATGCAATAATGAGCACAAACTTATAAAATATATATTGCATGCTGTAAGCCTTCAACAAGTAAAATTAACAAGTTGAACTAGTCATAGCATAACAAATAATGTTAGACGACTAGTAAAATACCAAAAGCCGAACGAGTCATATTAACGGAAACATGGTATCAAAATCTGTACTACAAAGTAACAGAACAAAATTTATACTATGATAAAGGTAACCAAGAATCCGTACCTTGTACACGAGTGACAATAATCAGAAACAAGGTCTAGGCTCGGTTAACGCCGCGAGAACCTACGATAACGTGACGCAAATTATAGTTTGGAAAATTCCAGTTTTGCCCTTGTCCTTTCGCACTCGTTAAAAATACTAAACGACGTTTAAAAATTCTGAAAATCTCCAGTTTACTAGATTAGTGATTTCTAAACAACTTTCATTCGGAAATGTTTCTGATTTGGATTACCGAAATATGAGAAAAACGTGGATCTTTACAGCTGCGCAGAACTGCTAGCTGTTACGAAAACGCCTGTTTGGAGGTCTAAACGAATGAGTTTTTCGATGTTTTATATATCAACAGATTCTTCTTTCGACGAAATTCGTCGTGGAGATAAGATTTAACTGATTTGAATCTGTTATGAAAAAGTTATGGCCTCTGTAAGTTGGCTGTAAAATACGTATAAATCAAGGTATTTTGATAAACCGTGAAATCATTTCTGGTTAAAACACATCCGTTACAGGTTTGGAAATATTTTATAAATAAGTATAAATCATGATTTAAACAATACCAAGTGAAAAGAAACATTTAGACAAATAATAATTTATTAATTATTGTTTAAAATCTATTCTTTTTAAAGAATTATTCGAAACATTCTTTATTACAATGTTTTATTACAAAGACATTTATTTAATTTTATATCAGAAAAATACAGAAAATATTTAGTGACTTTTAGAAATATTTGAAGTCCACCAAATGATTTGTATATTTCTTTATAAATGTTTAAGCTTAAAGAAAATTACAGAAAAAATTAGGTTGATGATTTAAAAATAAACAGAGATTATAAAAAGGATTTTTATAATTTTTAGGAATTTTTATAAAATTTTAAAAGATTAAATAGGCATTAAAAAAATGTGTGAGGTGGCCCGAGGTCGAACCCGGGACCTCTCAGATGACAAAGAGTGCAGGGACCGGTGAACCAAGGCCGCAGCCGCGGTAATGATCCGGTTTCCATTACTTATAAACACAAAACACAACAACCCCAATTCCCATTCGAGCCCTAGGTTCGAATCCGAAACAATTGAAGTCCAATTTGATCGTTAATGCATCTGAAATCATGGGGCTTTTGTTCCCCATGAAAAATCGTGCTAATGGGTGTGTTAAATTACCTAATTTGGAGTTCAAAACGTCGAGAACTAATGAAGAACAGGTCGCGGCCACGGTTGTGATCGATGGGTGAGCAAACCTTGATGGAATTCAAATTATTTTCGTAAGAAGCTTCATATGATGATAGAGATTAAAAGCCCCTTATCCAATTTAGTTAAAATCGATTGGAGAATGGGTTTTAAGCAAGTTGCAGGTCGACGATCGGGTGGTTGTTCGGGCGTGGGTTTGAGCTTGTTTTGTATGGAATTGATTATAGATACTGATTAAAGACAGATATATGCTTGTTCACATGCGATTAATTAGATTGTTTTTTTAAGTTAGTGGATGATTTGGTGCGGATCTTTGGCCAAAAATAGAGAAAAGTCGAGGGGGGAAGATGGGGGGTGGGGTTAGGTGTGTTTTGTAAATTTACAAAAATTACACAATGGTCCCTATGGTTTGTAGTAATTACAACTAAAAATTAAAGTTTTTATGGGTATTATAACCTGTCTATGACAAACCAGCCAAACTATGTGAGGCATGTTTGGCATCTAAGCAAACAAGAATCTCCCTACCTGCAAGTGCTATGTACAAATCAGCCCTGCCACTTGAACCGGTGAGTATGGATCTTTGTGGACCCATCACAACAGAAACACAAGCAGGCAACAAGTATTTCATGCCGATAGTTTATGACTGCACAAGATACATGTGGGTCTATATGCTAAAATCAAAGGACTGTGCACTTGGTGCCTTCAAAAGTTTCAAGTCACTTGTGGAAAGTGAATATGGCCTCAAGATCAAGACTTTAAGGACTGACAGAGGAGGAGAATTTGTCTCTAATGAGTTTGCACAATATTGTGCAGAACAAGGCATCAAAAGACAACTAACAAGCCCCTACACTCCGCAGCAAAATGGCATGGTAGAGAGGAGAAACAGATCTGTCATGAATGTGACTAGGAACCTATTGAAGGCTATGAATATACCGCACATTCTCTGGGCTGAAGCAGTAAGACATGCAGTGTACTTGTTAAATAGAATGCCAACAAAACCTCTTAATGGAAAGACACCTTATGAAGGGCTTAAGGGGAGAAAGCCTAGTGTCAAACACCTTAGGGTGTTTGGGTGTGTTGCTCATGTTAAATCAGTGCACCCACATCTAACAAAGTTAGAGGATAGAAGTGCAAAGATGGTGTACTTAGGCCCTGAAGAGGGTACAAAAGGAGAAAGGCTTTATAATCCTATGACCAATAAATTGACCATTGCCCGAGATGTGGAGTTTGAGGAAACTCAAAAGTGGGATTGGTCAACATATAAGCCAGAAGACAAGACTGATGGGTCATATTGGACAGGGTTTGATGTCCATAGTGAAGACCTGCATACAGGTGGTGACTGCACAGAGATAGAGCAAATTCAGCCTGATGAAATCACCTCAGAAGTCCATGAGTCCACAAGTCAGAGAGCAGTCTCACATGAACAACAACAACCAAGGTTAAGAAGGTCAGGAAGACATGTGGTGAGACCAGCAAGATATAATGACTTTATGCTAACAGAATCAGCTGAATCTAGGTCAAGCAGCTTAGAAGAGGTACAAGAAGACTTGCTGATGGTAAATGAAGCCTCTTTGTTGAAATTTGAAGAGGCAGTGAAAGTGGAAGCATGGAGAGATGCAATGAATGAAGAGGTGAATGCTATTGAAAGGAACAACACTTGGGAATTGGTGGACTTACCACCTGGTGTGAAACCAATTGGGCTGAAATGGTTGTATAAAGTCAAAAAGGATGCTGCTGGTACAAGACATAAAGCCAGGTTGGTGGCTAAGGGGTATGTGCAACAGTTTGGGATTGACTTTGAGGATGTATTTGCTCCGGTTGCCAGAATGGAAACAATAAGGCTGATACTTGCTATGTTAGCAAAGTTGGATTGGAAAGTGCACCATCTAGATGTTAAGGCTGCATTTTTGAATGGAGTCCTAAAGGAAGATGTGTATGTTATTCAGCCACAAGGTTATGAGATAAGAGGAGCAGAACAAAAGGTTTATAAGCTGCACAAGGCACTTTATGGCCTAAAGCAGGCACCCAGAACATGGAATAAGTGTTTAGATGAAGTAATGAAGGGTCTCAAATTCATTAGATGTCAAAGGGAAGCAGCTGTGTATTTGAGATCAAGTTCAAGTGCTCATATAGTGGTTGGGGTGTATGTAGATGATATGATTGTTGCAGGAAGTGATCTACAAGAAGTGGAAAGGTTCAAGCAGGAAATGAAAGAGAGATTTGAGATGACTGATCTTGGGTCTCTTAGCTATTATTTGGGAATTGAAGTTTCACAAAGGAAAGAAGGAATTTTTGTGAAACAGTCAAGGTATGCACAGAAAATAATTGGGATTGCTGGATTGCATGAATGCAATAAAGCCAAGATACCTATGGAACCTGGACTGAAGTTGGGGTCTTTAAGTCAAGGTGTTGAAGCTGATGCAACTGTTTACAGGAAACTAATTGGATCACTTAGGTATCTTACACATACAAGACCTGATTTGATGTATGTTGTAGGGTATTTGAGTAGATTTATGCAAAGTCCAAAGTTAGAACATATGAAAGCAGTCAAGCATGTGATCAGATATGTTAAGGGAACTGTGCATTATGGCATAAGGTATAGCAGGATCAATGGTGATGGTTTGATTGGTTATAGTGACAGTAACTATACTGTTGGTGATGGAGATGGTAAGTGCACATCCGGGAATGTGTTCTATTATAACAACTGTCCTATATCGTGGAGCTCACAGAAGCAGCAGACAGTAGCATTGTCCAGTTGTGAAGCAGAATTTATGGCTGCAACAATAGCTGCTTGTCAAGGTGTTTGGTTGCAAGGATTAGTAAGTGAGTTGCTAAGTCAAGAACAGCAAACAGTGGTGTTGAAAGTGGATAACAGGTCAGCATTGGCTTTGATGAAAGATCCTGTGTTTCATGGTAGATCAAAGCATATTGAGCCTAAATACTATTTCATTAGAGATTGTATAGAAAAGAACAAGATTCAAGTGGAGTTTGTTTGTGGAAATCTTCAAAAGGGTGATATATTCACTAAACCATTATCAAGAATGAAGTTTGCTGAGATGAGGAGTATGATTGGTGTAGAAGATTTGGATGAGGTGTATTGGAATTAAGGGGGGAGAATGTTGGATTAATTCCAATTCATGTTTGTAGTTGTGTCAACTTTGTTGACTTTAGAGGGTCAAAATTGTAAATGTTTAGACTAGAAGGGTTAAATGTGTAATATAGTTGTTAGGAGGGCGGGCCTTGGCGCAGCGGTAAAAGCTGTTCCTAAGGGACCAAAGGTCTCAGGTTCGATCCGTGGAAACGGCCTCCCCACAAAATGTGGGGGAAAGACCGCGTACATCTTCCCTTAAATGGGACGGACCCTCCCTGGACCCTGCGAAAACGCGGGAGCTCTTTGCAGCACCAGGTACGCCCTTTTTTTATGAATTAGGGAGGTGGGATTAGTAGGTACCACCAGAAAATTCAATTCACATATCAAATTCTTGTTTCAATTGTTCTTAGATTTGATTCCTAATCAAGATTGCGATTCCATAGCTTTGTTTCACATTTGTCCAATCAAAGTTTGTCTCTGTTTGATTTGATTTCTTACAAATATAGATATGGTTGAAGTGGATATGCTTACTTTTTTAAAGAGAAAATTCTCAAAATATTTCTTTGACGTAAAACCTCCTCAAATTGTCCCTTTAATATTTCATTTTTTTGTTATGTTCCCACTAAATATAACTAAATGCAGGTGAAGACAACTTCAGATTTGGGACGTACAAACTTATTTTCTAATGTTAAATAGATGTCACGTGTAAAAATACAGATGCACACCCATGTTATACATATTATAGGCTATAGGATCATCTGCCCATATTATAATATCGCGTATGTATGAAAATAGAAAAAGAATCATGTGAACTTAAGAAAATTTATCTTTTAGTTATTATAATAGTTTAATTTACTCTACTCACATTTTAAATACAATGTTTTATAAAATTCTAAGTATCTTATTATGACGTGCTTATTTTTATCTATATGTCGACATATATTTTTTGTTTAACATCAAGTCGAGTCAAATTTATATCAAACATTTTGATATAAATTTGACCCGATTTCGTTTTGAATAGATTCTATTGCGTCACATACATAAACATAAACATGGTACAACTGTATATTTGAAATTTTATAAAATGTTATATTTTAAAACTTACAAGAGAAAAATAAAATATGATACGTAGAATTAATTAAATTATTATAATAATAATAATTATAGTGTGCGAATGCCCATATTATATGGCGAACAACCCTATAACATGCGATGGTCAGACCTGTATTTTTACTTGTGGCCTTGTTTTGACTTAAAAAAAGTTCAGATGATATTATTTGATGTCTTCCCCGCTCATATTTAGTGGGGACATAATAAAGAAAAAATATTCCAAATGGACATTTTGAGAAAGTTTTAAATCAAAGAGATATTTAAAATTTTCCTTTTCTCAATCTGGGTTTTGTGAATTAAGGTTGACTTTGACCCATTTGAAGAGAATATATTTAACCGTCTCAATTTAATACACCACTTAACTACTCGGATGTCCCCTTTAAAACTCATGAAACATTGATAAAATGTTGATATTAAACATGTCTTATATGCAATAAAACAAGAAGCGTCTCATAACCTTTAAAGTTTAAAATACCGATGGACATTTCATTGTGAATATAACCGTTTTTTTCCTAGTTTTTACCATGCTACAAGAGGTTTTTTTTTCAAATAAAAAAATTATGTAATAAAAATGAGAGATTCAATCAAGGATGAAAGTACTCTTTTTAGGTTATTGCATCAAAATTTCTTACAATCATTAAAAGGTTTAAATAGTTTAAAGAGATGTAGACTTACACATACAGGAATATATATATATATATATATATATATATATATATATATATAGAGAGAGAGAGAGAGAGATCTATGTATTTGTGTTTCATATCCATGATGTTGTTCTTGACAACTTGATAGAAATGTTTGAAAATATATGATCCGTTTTCTTGAGTAAAGTATAAAGCGAAAGAGTGTCTGTTTTGATCATTTTTTTATTTACCTAAATTGAAAACCCTAGATGGTGGTAGTCTGGTTGTGGCTCTGATGTAGTGGTTAGAGAGGATTTCATTTCTTTGCCGATTCATCGACAATATGCCATGCTTATGCTTTTTTTGCTCAAA
The DNA here is from genome assembly GCA_024085815.1 of Flaveria linearis. Lineage (NCBI taxonomy): Eukaryota > Viridiplantae > Streptophyta > Magnoliopsida > Asterales > Asteraceae > Flaveria > Flaveria linearis. Next base: position 19,862,356 of record CM044008.1, read on the forward strand.
TCGGAACCCTGGGTGGCGGTGCTCCGGTTGTGGTTGTGATGTGGTGGTCGTAGAGTGTTTTTTTTTTTTTTTTTTTGCGGAATCGTCGATAAGAGTTCATTTGTTTTCACCTATGTTTATTGTGACACGGTAGAATTCTTTGTTTTATATTGGACTTGCAAAAATGACCAATCCATATGGAGGGACACACGAAAGTTGACTCTATAAGTTAGAAACATAGTGTTCAGGTTTGCATCTCTCAAATGACAAATCTATATTTCTTTAGTTGGTATTTGGATATTTGTGTTACCATGTTTATGTTATAGAGGTGATAGATTTGTTTTTTATAATCAGGAAACTAAAGACAAATTCAGTTTAGTACGTATTTGTTATTGGAGTACGTAGTACTTCAAATGAGTTTTCAAATTTTTCCCAGGACAACATGTAAAAGATGTCAAATGATGTGCAAATTATATCAGTTTAGGATCCACATCAAAACGTTTGTGTATTATAAAGTTTTCCTTTTATTTGCCTTAAAGATTTTCCTTATTTGGTGTTCTGGTTTTTAGTCACCATTCGAAAAATTAAAATAGTTTTTTATACTGTTCTTGATGTTTTAAGATTTTACGTTTAAATGATATTGTGATTGAAACGTTGTTGAGGCGTGGTTTGATAAATCCATCACATAGCGCAACGTGGGTGATGGACGCCACTAGTTAGTTTCTATAAGTAAACAAATATGCACCAAATATTGCAATTTATTTACAATTATTATAACATTAATTAGTGATAACTATTTAGTACTAAAACAAAATTAAGGTTTATGGTTCTTGAATCATAACTAGTGGTCGCCGTCATGCATGGTAGTGGTGACATTCAAGTAGTTAAGTAAGAAAAAGAGTGTATAAAAAACTGAATAGCATAGGTTAAAACGGCTTTAATTAACTGTTTCCAGATGGTGAGGTTTAAACTGTAACAAAATTCGACTTCACAAGTTTAATTGATGATAGCAATGGTTACGGAAACTATTGATGAGTCACCAAGTATGAATGGTCTGTACTTCCAAATTTTACTTGCTACAAATTTTTAGTTACCATTTCAAAACCTTAAGGGTCTGTTTTAGTATAAGATAATTGAATAAATAAGAGAATGTAATGGTTGAATGAATGAAATGAATTATTACATTTAATTATCATATTTAGTTATCGTGATAATGTAATAAATCATTACTTTATGTTATTTGTTAGATATGAAAATGTAAAAGAATAAATAACATGAAGGAATTTATTGCTTTGTGATAGTAACGAGCAATGGTGGTGGTGGCCAGTGAGGGCTGCCGATGACGGTGGTTGGCAGTGGTGGTGGTGGCCAGTGGTTGGCGGCGGCGGCGGTGGGCGGAGGTGTTGGTGATAGTGGGGAGTGGTTGTTGGTGTGGTGGGGTGCTTGCCGATGGTGGTGCTAGTGGTGGCTGGTGGTGCTGGTGGTTGCCGGCGGTGGTGGCGGCGGCGGTTGCCGGTGGTGGTGGCCCTAGGTGATTGTCGCCGGTGGCGGTGGTGGTGGTGGCCGGTGGTGATTGTGGCCAATGGTGGTGGTGGTTGCCGGTGGTGGCCGGTGGGAATTGATCTAGGTGGCCGGTGGTGGTTGTTGTGGTGGGTGAATGGTTGGTGTTGATGACTAGGGATGCAGGGTGAAGCTTCTTCGGGCCAGCACCGCTGGCAACATAAGCTTTGGTTCAAGCTCCGTCACTGTAAGGATGAAAAAGGATTGGAATTGAAAAAAAAATTAGTGGATGGAATGAATTTGAGGTAATGTAACCAACCATGTAGTAGTTTATTTCATTATATTCACCAATCAAACATGTATTTTTTCGTTCACACTCAATGATTTATTCCATTCCGTCCATCATTTCTGCGTACGAAACGCTACCTAATGGTTAATCTTTGTGATTTGATTTCTTCTTTTTTTCTCTTCCTTTTTAATTTATTTGAATTTTGATCTTCCATGTTACTTCAAGTTCAATTCACATGTATATTTGCGTAGTTCATGTTTATTTTCTTTTTTAAACAAACCCTTTATACTTAATCATCAAGGGCAGCCCAATATATATGTAGGGTGAAGTCTGGGTTTGGGTCAAAAGAAATAATTAAATATATTTTATTAGTAATCTAATATGGTACTAAATAATCCAACAAAGTGTAAGACTGTAAGTTAGCAACAATTTGATATAAAAGTTGGAAAAATATTTTATCAAACTGACACGTTTCAGAAGCCCAATATAACTGGACCAGATCACACGATCCAAAGACGTCCACAATGGACCGGCCCAACAGAATAGTCAGGAGGCCTGTAAGATTTTGGTCCTTCGAAACGTTGTATCTTTAAATTATTTATATTTCTGTTTTAATATATGTCAATGACGATTTAGAGGTTTATCTAATAGTTGGGACACATGATTTTAATATGTTTGCATCTTTTATGTGTCGAATCTAAGTTATTTGTGTTGTGGGGATGGTAATAACATGAGTATTGACAATCTGAGTCGCATACCTTGATTGTGTATCAAAACCTGTAAGGTGATTATTTACTCGTTACATGTCGGGATGTTGGGTATACTAATTAGTTTTCTAAGAATAACCTCTTAGGATTTCTAGGTACAACTTTTACAATGTTTAATTTTATGTGAATTAGAAATATAAAAGCTAAAAAGTTGATAGATTAGTGTATTACTCTCTTATCCGAGAACAAACCAAAAAAAATTGTTTGTAGGTATGGCTTGAATAAACACATATGTATGGTTTGGGTAGTTAGCCGTGTAACACCTAATTTCATACCCGTATGATACCCATATCAAATTTTAAACTAATGTCATACCAGACGTCATACCCGATTATATGTTTTTATTGTGTCGGTTTTGAATATACGTCTGGTTCGGATTTGTTTGCTATCCTCTTCAGTAATGTGTGATTAGTTTATCAAAATTGCTAAATGTCATCTTAATGAATCATATATAAAGTGTATTTGAATGTTCTCATACAAATTATTTTACTCTATGTTACGCGTGTTCAAATTAAAACATGGGGCTACAGTTTAAATTTGACATTTTCAACATGCCCATTCATATTTATGTAATTTTTAAACATATGCTACTTAATTTCACTACATTAAAATTTAAATAAATTTTATAAAATATTAGGGGTGTAAACGAGTTAAGCCGACTCGCAAACTACGCCGGTCCGGCTCCAATCAAGCTAAACTTAAAAGAGCTCGTTTACTAAACGAGCTCGAGCTTCAGATATCGATACTCGAGCTGGCTCACAAGCCAAAACGAGCACTTTGTTTATATAATTTTGTATATGCATATTAAATATATAGCCATATATATACATAAATAATGTTAATATATATTTTTTTGATAAAAATAAATAACAAATATATATTATGTTTTATATAAAAAGTATGATTATAAGTAAATATAAAAGTAGTTAAATAAAAATAAAAATTTAATAATTTAACAATAAGCGGAACTGAGCCCGAGCCGAGCTCGAGCTTTAAAAATGAAACCACAAATAAGTCAAGTTCGAGCTTGAGTTTTCTAATGCCAAACGATCCGAGCTTGAGCCTAAGCGAGCCCGGGAACAGCTCGACCCGTTTGCACACCTAAAAAAAATAGTTTCAACTTGTATATATGTGTGTGTGTGTGTATTGTTTATAAAATGCTTGTTCTAAAGAATATAGATCAGAATATGTAGCAACTCCCAAAGAAACAAGGAGGAAAGACAAAGAATAGGTGAAATGAAGGTGGATGGGCACAAAAGAAAAGACTAAGAGCTCAAAAGTTGTTGGGGTTCACATTGCTTTTGGTCTATATAATTCACTTGTAAACCCGTCACCTTGACTTAGGTGCATAGTAGTTTTCTAACGACTAATTCACACGCTCGCTAAAATATCTTTATATCTATATAATTTGTCGATGATTAGACTTCGACCTCAATAATTTGAGGGGTTTATATGCCCTAAATCAACATCATTAGTTTTCAATATGCATTTAACACATGATAAATGTAAAAAAAAGAAAAAAAGAAAAGAAGAAGAAGAAGAAGAATCATGTGAATTGTGTAAGTACTTGTATCTAACGCGGATCAGATATAGTAAGATAGAGAGGATATGACACGATTTTATGATTACATAATCATCTCACGTATTACAATTGATACAAATACTACCATGTTCGATCTTGGAAGCATGTACTTGATATTAGTTTTATATTTCACAGTGATTACCAATCTACAAAGGTTAATACCATAGAAACAGGTTAAGGAGAAGGATAATTAAGCATTTTTAGATTTATTATCGAAAATGATTTAATTCTAGTCGATTTAGTTATAATATATTTGGATGATTATGTAGTTTGTGAATCATATATTTATTAGAAATTAATTTATTAAAAGTTTAGCTTTATTTTCAAACTTATTACTCGACATGTAATTCATATATATGAGATAAAAGTTTCGATAAAGTAATGGTCGTTACATATATACTATCATTGCCCCACCCCTAAGTGGTGTGGTGGTAGTGGTTTCGGTTTTCAACAGGGAGGTCAGGGCTTCGAATCCCACTAACAACAACTAACTTGGTATTGGTATGGAATAAAATTCATCTTTCAAAAAACATATATACTATCATCTTTAGTTTTAGATATAGAGAGAACTTTATTAGCAGATGCGATGTCTTTATTTTTTTAGGGAAAAAAAGCTAAAAAGAATATTCTAAAGAAAAATTAAATAAAGGCTCATTAAATAATGAAAATGGAATAAAGTGATTAAAATAAGCCTCAAAAGAACAAACATAAGAATGGAAAAAGATAATAATAAATAGAATAAAGGTTTTGGGTGATGTAAAACAATGTATAAGGGACAAACGGCCTTCCAAAAAAAAAAAGTATAAGGGACAAACGATTAGTGGGATTTCCCTCACTCTCACCTTGCCCACTTCTATTTGTCTATCTCTTTAAATTTGATCTATTTTTTATTTTATTATTACAAATTTTAAAATTAATTTAATACATTGAAGAGTTTTTTTTACGATAACTAAATCAAATAAGTTCGTCTAGTAGGTTAAAGTTGCAAGTGTTGGTATCATTGATTGGTTTCAAGTTAATAGCACATAGAATAGATAAAGCTAAAGTAAAACAGATGAAATACCGTTGATGAATATCTTCGTTTGATGGTCGAGCAGTTGAAACGATGAACTTCAAGAGTTTAGTAGTTCGAAAATCAGTTCGGGTTTTAAGAATAATTTTGTGATGATTTTTTTTTGTAACATAAAATTGTAAGCTTAGACAGCGGTAAAGAATATAAAGTAATTACATTCTAAATTTTACTAAGAGTGTTGGTACACATGTCCCCAGTTCTAGTCTAGTGACTTAAAGTGTAATTGATTTCTATCTTGTAACACGTATGTAAATTTAATCATTGTAAGGAAAACTCTTCAGTGAATGTTTGCTTGACTACTTAATGTCATATCTATTATTATTGCTTATTGTTACACGCATATATGAACAAGTTATATAGGTTATAGATTTGTTAGACATGTTCTGAATCAGTTAAGGTTCAAGAATGTGTTTAACTAAGTAATCTGATTCAGTCGCACGACTGGACCATGCGAATGGGCCAATCGGACGACTGAACCAGGAGATTGAGTCAATCGTACGATTGAGTCATAAGACTGACTCAGTCGTCCGAATGAACCAATTGTATGACTCAGTCGCACGACTGAGCCAGTCGCTTGGCTCAGTCGTACGGATGAAAGCTGTAACCTATAAATACCACTTAATTCGTGGAAAAACATAACACTTCGAATATTCATAACCCTAGTCGACCCAGAGCGCCCTGTTCGTCAATTCCAACTTCACAGAACGTCCTAGATCATTCCTAATCCATTCTTAACGTTTTCTAATCGTTAGGATTGATCTTGATTTCGTTCTCCCTGATTGGATCGCCAATCAAATAGGATTCCGCACTATTTGATTCGGTATAACGTATAATCGGTTAGTACTCCGTACGTACACGGTCTAACAAGTGGTATCAGAGCATAGGCTCTTGATTCTTCGTTGATTCAATCGTTTTTGTGAAAAAGTCTACGTTTTTAGCGAAAAGATCCGTTCTTTCTGCTCAAAAATCGATTTTTGCGTGTGCATGTTCTGGAAAATCAATCTTTTTCGAGTTTCAGCCGTCTAGGGTGCAAAAACTTGCGTTTTAGGTCAAAGTGTGTGAAAAATCGCGTTTTCAGCCGACCCAGTCGCACGATTATCTCAATCGTACGACTGAAGCCCAATCGCACGTCCAATCGTCCGAGTGAGTCAATCGCCCAGTTCAATCGCCCGATTGAGTCAATCGTCAACTCCAGTCGCCCAGCTGAGTCGTTCGGTCTGTTCAGTCGCCTAAGTCTCTCAGTCGCCTGTTCAATCGTACGATTGAATCCAATCGCATACTGCTAGTGTCAGTCGCATCCCAGTCGTACTCCCCAATCGCATTAGCAGTTTAATACACAAGTTAAATTAATAAAAGAATGGACTCAGAAAATTATGCCATGTCAGCTGGAAAGGACTCAAGGATCCAAAACCTACTGTTGTTGGAGAATGAGATTGGTAATCACAACAAGCCGCCTAAGCTTCTATCCATTGATGAGTTCCCGCAGTAGAAGCAAAGGTTTGAGATTCATCTCAATGGTGTGGACACTAATCTATGGAATTCTATTGAGACTGGTTACACCATGCCAGTTGGTGCTGATGGTTTGCCATTAACGTTGAGTGGAATGACGGATGCTCAAAAGACTGCCTATAACGCTGAAAAGAAGGCTTATGCTATGCTAACCCAGTCAATTCCTAAAGAAATATTCCATCAGTATTCGGATCAGAAACAGAGTAAAAATTCTGGAAAGCTCTCGAGAAAAGGTATGAAGGGAGCTCAACTCTGAAATCCTTGAAGGCCAAAGCTCTCAAAAAGGAGTTTGACAATTTCTCTGCTATTGGGAACGAGAGCTTAGACGACATCATTGACCGATTCTATCATCTAATGAGTGAACTTCACACTCATGGAGTTACAACGTCTAAAGAAGAAAAGGTCGCCAGTTTAGCTGAAGGTCTTCCAGAAAAATGGGATTCATTTATTTCAGCCTTGAGACACAATTCAGTTCTCGAGACTTTGGATATAAATGACTTTATTATGAAACTGCGTGAGGAAGAGGTCAGACATAAGTATAAGGCGAAGAAGGGTGCATATGCTCAGGATCCGACTCTTTACAATGTGACTCAAACTCCAATTGCAAAGTCTTCCAATGCTCCTCTGCAGACTGCATTTGTTTCTAATACATCTGGTCAAAGCTCATCGTCTGGGGGTGAGTCATCTGTTTCATCAGGGGTTCAACACAGTATTACTGAAGCTCACTCGACAAAGTTAATAACTGAGAACCTGGATAAAGTCACTGTGGAAGTTGCTAAGGAACACATGGACCTACTTGCTGCAGTGGTTCATTCCTATGATGGTTTGATTGCAGGGAAGATAGGAAACTGCCACTTGGCTGATGAAGACTATGAGCAGGTGGATGAAAATGAGTTGGAGAGGATGGACATTATGTGGGCTCTCGCAAGTGCTGTGCGACGAGCAAAGAAGTTTGTGAAGAAGACAGGGCAGAATCTCGTGGCTACAAAAGATACTATTTTGGGTTTGACAAGTCCAAAGTCACGTGTTTCAACTGCGGTGAGAAAGGACATTTCAAGAGGGAATGTGTGAAGCCTAAAAAGACTGGGAACGGAAATCCATTCTCCTCGTTCAACAGGCAAGATAAAGATAAGAAGCAAGTTCCAGCAGGAAGTGATTCCAAGGCTTTGGTGGCACAAGGTGATGAAGGACAGGACTGGTCCTTCCGATTCTTATCTGATGGTGAAGCCAACATAGCATCTGTCGAGGACTTAAATGAAGACTCAGCAAGTGAGGGGGAGAACTCAGCTGAGATTGACAATGCTGAATTGGATGATGACATAGCTGATGTTGATCAACTTGTGGAGAATGAACTGAATGCTACGTCTGAAGCACAATCTGAACCCCAAAATGCTTTCATGGCTGGAACATCTACATCGGCACAGGTAGAATCAAAGGATGAACTATTTACTAAACATGCTTGTGTTGAATGTGAAAAATTTAGGGAAAGCATTGACCTGAAATTTGCTAGGTTATTAGATCATAATGATAACTTAGTAAATGATTTAAAATTGTGCACTGAAGCAAACAAAATCTTAAAACAGAATGAAAACAGTTATAAAGAAAAGATTGATGCTTTAAAGAAACAGTTAAAAGAAACTGAAGTTGTTGCCTTTAACCAAAAAATGATATCAAGTTTTATTTAAAGACAATAGAAGAAACTAAGAAGGAACGAGCTGTTTTACAAGTTGAAAATGAGTCTTTGCACAAAGACTCCACAGTCTAGCTAGTTCCTCACATATTTTGAAAAACTTGGTTAAAGAACGCAACAACAGGGAGGGTTTGGGTTACAAAGTTGTGCCACCACCACATGAGTCCTTTTAAACATCAAACAACATCCAATTAATGATAACCCCATAAAGGATCATGTGGTGACAACTCCTCTAGTTTGTGATCCGGATACAGCAGTCAACTCTGCTCCTTCGGTTCCTGACCAGACAGCTTCTGCATCAAGCACAAAAATCACTGACAAGGTAGTGGAAGAGAATGTTCAAACATCTCATGGGTTGGGTAACAAATCAACTTCCAAACAACCTAAGATTTCAAAGACACTCAAGCTAAACCAGTGAAGCAAGATAATCACCAATTTCCCAGACCTAACACAAATCATGTTAAACAAGTTAAATTTGTCAAAGGAGGTGAAAATCTTAAAAGTGATAATAAAAAGAAAGAATCTGAGGTTTATTCACCGCCCCATAAGAGATCTCCTAGCCCAGATGAATGGAGATCTTGCTATACTTGTGGTCAGTGCGGTCATATTTCGACTAATTGTCCTCGCTATCAGACACCAAGAATTAAGGTTGAGATACACAACAAAGTCAAAGTAGATTCAAAACAGTGTTCTAAGACTCCAGTCAGATCGAAAACACCTATTAGGTCTAAAACACCTTCTAGGTATTTTTCATCTCCACCTTGCCAAAGGCAAAACAGACATGTCCTCGACAAGTCCATGATGCCAGAGGTAAAACCTGTTTCTGAATCTAAACCATATGCTCAAACCGTAAATCAATCTAAGGTTTACCACAAACAATCCTTTCACAGGGATGGTTTATGGAATGCTAAGACAACTGGTGTATCTGAAAGCAAGGACAATCTAAAAGTTGAGATTCCACCCACTGATAAAGGACAGTGGGTCGAATTCATGATGGTTGATTCCTTTGGGAAACCCAAGCCAGTCAAGGCTTGGGTCCCCATCCTTAACTGATGATTTTCTCATATGTGCAGGTTGTCCGCTATAGTGCGTCTACAAATACATGGATAGTAGATAGCGGAGCTTCCAGGCACATGACTGGAAACAAGTCTCTTCTTTTCAATGTCAAACAAATTAAAGGGGGACACGTTTCATTTGCTGGTAACAAAGGAGGATACATTACCGCTCAGGGCGAAGTAGGTAATGACAAGGTAAGATTCGACAAAGTCAACTTTGTTCAGCAGTTAGAAAACAATTTGCTTTCAGTGTCTCAGATTTGCGACAAGGGATTCAAAGTCATGTTTGATAATCGCAAATGTTACATTCTGAAGAAAGAAATGGATATTCCAGAGGAACAGGTATTAATGTCAGCATCTAGATATAATGACTTGTATGTTCTAGATATGTCTAATGCCTCTACTAGTGCTTCTACTGTTCAATGTTTCTTATCTAAAGCTACAGAGAAGGACTCCATTTCGTGGCACAGAAGAATGGGACACATTAATCATAGGAAGATGAATCACCTGATTCATAACAACCTAGTTGATGGAGTTCCTGTCAAGAACTTCAAGCTTCCTGATTTTTGTGTCTCATGCAAGCAAGGAAAGCAAACCAGGAAATCTCACAAGACCAAGAATGTCCATTCTATTGAGATACCCCTGGAACTACTGCACATGGATCTTTTCGGTCCAGTTAGCACGAAGAGTATCGCTGGAGACTGGTACTGCTTCGTAGTCACCGATGACTACTCACGATTCTCGTGGGTGATGTTTCTGAAAGCTAAGTCAGAAACATTTGAGTCATTCAAAGTGCTGGTCACCACTCTGGAGTCACTTTACAAGCTTAAAGTGAGACAGATTCGCTCAGATAATGGAACCGAGTTCAAGAATCAGTGGATGGATGCGTTCTGCAAAGAAAAGGGAATTGTTCATCAATTCACCTCTGCATACACTCCACAGATGAATGGAGTTGCTGAGCGAAAGAACAGGAGTCTGATCGAGACAGCCATGACTATGTTGGCAGACTCAAAACTGCCAGTACAGTTCTGGAACGAGCCTGTAGCCAACGCCTGCTACACACTTAATCGTGTGTCAGTAGTGAAGAGGCACGGGAAGACTTGCTATGAGTTGCTACAGAAGCGTAAGCCAAACCTGGAGTATCTGGAACCTTTCGGTGCTCCTTGTACTCTTCTGAAGAAAACTCAAGAAGGCAAGTTCAATGAAAAGGCAGATCAGGGGATCTTTCTGGGATACAGTATACCCGACAAACGAGTTTACAACAACTCTACTGGTCAGGTAGAAGTATGGTGCAACGTTGATGTTCAACGTTTCACTATCCCCCCTGCTGGAAAAGGTCCATCGTCATTCTTCGACTACGATGGCTTTTTCAAATCATTCAATCTTCCTCAGATAGTTTCAGATGATGATATTGCTACTCAGATGATGCACGATGTTCTCAACTCACCGAATCTGGATACTAGCAATACCACTCCTACAAGTGGGTCATCGGGATCTGCCTCAGCTGATCAAAATGATAGTGAAGACTCATCAGAGGATGAAGAAGCATCTGAACCAGCTCAAACACCTAATGTTGATCAAGAAGGGAGCTCTTCAGGTGCTTCACCTGCATCTGGAACCACAGACACTGAACCTCCAGTCACGACTATGGACTCTGAAGTTGTCGTTCCTACAACTCCTTTGACTAGGATCAGTACAAGTCATCCGCCAGATGCTATCATTGGTGATCTCCACTCCGGCGTGCAGACTAGAAGTCGATTGTACACTGCTGATTACGCTGACGTAATGGAAAAGGGCTACGTGAATGATGGAGCTTACAGATGTTTTGTCTCTCAAATTGAACCCAAACACGTAAGTAATGCCCTTAAGGATGAAGCATGGGTCAATGCTATGCAAGAGGAGTTGCTACAGTTCAAGAAACTTGGAGTGTGGACTCTTGTTGACCAACCCAAAGGAGTCAAGGTAATTGGTACCAAATGGGTACTAAAGTGCAAGAAGGATGACCAGGGTGTCGTTATCAGAAACAAGGCACGGTTGGTTGTTCAAGGCTTCAGACAAGTCGAAGGAATCGACTACAATGAAGTATTTGCTCCCGTAGCTAGAATGGAAGCAATTCGTATCTTTCTAGCCTACGCCTCTTACATGAAGATCAAAGTTTATCAACTAGATGTTAAGAGTGCATTCTTGCATGGGGAAATCCGTGAAGAAGTATATGTAAGTCAACCCGAAGGATTCGAAGATCCTTATCATCGGGACAGAGTCTACAAGCTAGACAAGGCTCTGTATGGGCTACATCAGGCTCCTCGAGCTTGGTATGAAAAGCTCTCCACCCATCTGTTGAAACATGGATTTCGCAGGGGTGTGATTGACTGTACATTGTTCATCAAAGAGAAGGATGGTGATTTGCTTTTGGTGCAGATTTATGTGGATGACATAATTTTCGGCTCACGAAACGAAGGGTTATGTAAAGAGTTTGAATCTGTGATGAAGGCTGAGTTTGAGATGAGTGCCATGGGAGAAATGAAGTTCTTCCTAGGATTACAGGTGGACCAAACACCTACCGGCATCTTTTTGCATCAAACTAAGTATGTCGGTGACATTCTTAGTCGCTTTGATATGGAAAATGTCACTGCAGCCGGTACCCCTCTCGCCACAAATCACGATATGGCTCCTGATGAGAATGGGGATTTGGTGGATGCCACCATGTATCGTGGGGTGATCGGATCTCTCATGTACCTCACTGCCTCTCGTCCAGATATCATGTATGCCACATGTTTATGTTCCCGATATCAGGCAAAACCTAAAGTCAATCATCTGATTGGAGTCAAGAGGATTTTTCATTATCTGAAGGGTACTCCAACACTGGGGTTGTGGTATCCTCATGATGATGACTTTGAGCTAACGGCGTATAGTGACTCGGATTACGGAGGCTGCAAGATGAATTACAAGTCTACGTCAGCAGGATGTCAATTTTTCGGGAGAAGATTGGTAACTTGGCAGTGCAAGAAGCAGACATCCGTTGCTCTGTCTACCTGTGAAGCTGAATACGTTGCCGCCGCCAGCTGCTGCTCTCAAATCATTTGGATTCAACAGCAAATGCGGGATTACGTTTGCATTTCACTTCTACTCCTATCTATGTTGATAATTCTGCTGCAATTGCAGTAACTAAAAATCCGGTTCAACATCCTAAGACCAAACACATAGGCATAAAGTATCATTTCATACGCGATTGCTATGAAAAACACTTAATTGATGTGGTCAAAATAAACACGGATTTTCAATGCGCTGACCTCTACACAAAACCATTTGATAAACCAAGATTTTTCTATCTGCTAGAGGTCAACGGGGTTAAAAAGAAAAGTGATGTAATACTAGAAGAAACAGATACATAGTCCGACACCGTTTTTCTTTATTTTTCGTTTTTCTTTTATTATTTTTTAAATTTCCTTCTTGTTATAAAAATCCAAAACACAAAAAGATTTTCTGTTTTAGAATTTAGGGGGAGATTAGGTTTAATTCAGTATTTATTTACTTAAAAAAAAGGGGAGGGGAAGGTGAGTAAAGCTGAAAAGGCAAAGATAACAAAACAGGAAATGTGACTCGACAAAATTGGAAAATGATAGTACACAGGCATCGAGTTATTTGGAACAACAAAATGAGTTTGAGATCAAAAATGTTAATTAATTTACTGAAAATGTATAAAATCAGAGAAGTCTAAGTCTAACAAAATGGGAAAATGATAGTACGTTTGATTGTTACTGTAATTACGCGGAGAAAGTTGATCTAGGGAGGTGCTAGTTATTATATGATGTGTCAGTAGATTCAACATAATAGACAAGTAGACTTCATTGGTAAACTTAATCTAAACTAAAAGGTTCAATCAACTGTGGGTTCCCATCTTATCACTGGTTAACACAATCAGTTCTTCCGATAAGGGATAACGAGCAAATAAATGCCACCAAAGGTGTGCAAATGACCACAAAAAGAGCAAAGCACGAAAAAAATACTAGCGTAATCAAGCTGATAACTTATGTTGTTGGTGCGCTATGTGCAAAAGAAAATAAGAAATGCTCTAACAAGGAGATAGGTTGTGTGCCTCTCTGCTGTGCGATGGCACTGACCTGAGGATAAGCATAACCTACATATTCTAGACTTCATTGTTGTTTGCCGCCTCTCTGCTGTGCGATGGCACTGACCTGAGGATTGGCTTCTCTTTGAAAGATCTAAGAATAGTCTCTTCTTGCTAAAATACCTAAAGACCGCTCGAAAGTCCTTTAAGGAATGCTGATTACCATATAATTGTGGAATACACAAATGTTGTTTGAAATAATGTAACATAATTCATTACCAATGTATGTCAAAAGTCTGTGTATGAATTTAAGAGGACAAGTATACTGACAATCGTCTTGTATGCACCGACTGAAGTTGACGATCAAAGTGTTTTACGTATCATATCAAACATGATTCCCAGTTAGTACTTAGAAGTCTTAGATCAGAACAAACTGTGATATGTCATCATGAAAAATGAAATCAACTCATAATGTTCCAAGTAATGGTGTATATGCCTGTCTGATTCCAAATGAGTCTGTTCCTGATATAATGTCAATGCTGATAGGCTACACAAACCTGCCCTAACAAAAATCACAAAAAGATGTTCATTTTTGTTCGTAGTTTAAATTTTATTTATTAGTTAGTATTAGTGTGTCAATGTCGGACTGTGTGTTTACGATTATCTGTTAACGTCACTAAACGAGCTAAATGTTTATTTAAAATTGTTTCTGAAAGGATAAAAAATATCACGTCTGAGGTGATAAGTTGGTTAAATGGATCACGTCTGAGGTGATCAGGTGGTTAAATGGATCACGTCTGAGGTGATCGGGTGGATAAATGGATCACGTGTGAGGTGATCGGGTGGACAAATGGATCATGTCTGAGATGATCAACGGCACATAATGTTTTATCAATAGGTTAAGAAATCTAAGGGTCGGTAAATATAATTGACTAAAATGGCACAAGTATAGCCCAATCGCATGACTGAATCTGATCTGACTCAGTCGTACGAATGGGGTATACGATTGAACACAATCGTACGATTGGGCCATGCGAATGAGCCCAATCGGACGATTGAAAGTGACCGATTATGGTAGACATCCAAATGAAGGTCAATCGTACGACTGAAGATGGACGATTAGATGAACTGTACGACTGAAACTCAGTCGTACGACTCAACTATCCGACTAGGCTCAGTCGCTCGGCTAAGTCATCCGACTAAGCACAGTCGTACGACTGAAGGTTGCCCTAGTATAAATACCAGAGAAATCACCCTCAGTCGCTCACTTGCCCTAATCGCCCACTTCACTCGTACGACATAGCGAAACTCTGCCAAAATTTCCAAAAACTCCTTAAACCTCGATTATATTGTTTCTGACACTTGCACTCGCTCATACAGGTACTAAACAAGAGGAATCATCGAACAAACTGTGTCGAATCGTCAAAAATGGCACAAATTCTGACCGAACAGTACTCGTAATCTTAATAGGTTTAATAGACCTTAAAACATGAACTAAATGATCAAATTAAGGTTACAATAGGCTTAATCGGCTAATTCTGAGTGCAATGAGCATAATTTTGATGTTTAACACTTAGTATTGCTCAAAACTGGAATTTGAATGGACAACCAGTCGACTGAACGACTAAACACACGGATGAACTTCAATCGTACGACTGAGCTATCCGATTGTCTCAATCGTACCACTGAGTTGGATGAATGATTCAATCGTACGACCGAACCTTGCGAATGAGTTCAGGCGCACGACTGAGATACACATATGAGAAGACATGCGACTAAATCCAATCGCAGGACTCAGTCGTACGTATGAACTCAATTGTACGCCTAATTCTCAGTCGCACAGTTCAATCGCACGACTGGAATTCAGTCGTTTGTTCAGTCGCACGATTAAACCAAAAGCTCAATGTTCCTTGACCGAAATTAGCTATCTTCCACATGATCTAACGTTTACTTGGTTTGTGTCACAGATGGCGAGCAGATGGCCTATGAGCACTAAGCATAATATATGTGCTCATCTAGACTTGACATCCCGCAACGCGACAGACTTTACTGGGATTATTACTTTTCTGCGCCGTTCGAGAATCTCCAGAGCGATATCTGCTAAGTGTACACCATATAGATCGATACAGCAAGCGTTCTGGGAGAACGCAGTGGTGGATAGGTCGACTGATCCCTATTCCATCAGGAGTTCTATTTTTGAGAGCCGATACAGATTTATGAGAAGGACATACAGACGGTCCTTGAATTTGGGGATGATGCTGACTGCCCGACACGACTACACCCCCTGACCGTCCGTGGTTGTTTTATGAGGGCCAAATACTCGGGGGACATTAACACAAGCATGCTCAACAAGAGCAACTTGTGCCCCCAGTTTAAGTATCTGGCTCATGTACTTCTGAGATGCATAGCATCCAGAAAGGGTGGATTCGATGAGCTTTCAGACCAGATGCAAAACGCATACGTCGCTCTGGTGCTGAACCACCCATTTGGCTTCTCCAGGATGATATTCACATATATGGTGGAGAATATAGAGGCCAAAGGGAAAGAGGGATTCTGCATGTACCCTCGATTTCTGCAGATGATCATCGACCAGAAACTTCCACAGCTGCCCAAAGCCCAAGACGATGCAGTTGTTCTAGAGATCATGGATGATACTACCTTGGGGAGGATGAAAGTATATCGGGGCAAGCAGGTCAAGCCCCCTGTGAGGAGTCTGTTTGGGCATCTGGCCCGTGAAGATTACGTGACGCCAGCTAGGAGAAAGTGGCGTCACGATGATAGTGACTCGGATGTCGAGCCGATTGCTTTTCCATCCGATGACTCTGACGACAACGATGATGGTACTGATCAAGGGGGAGTTGGTCAGGAAGGACCAGAACCAGCTTCAATTCATCCGGATTTTGATGTGCAGGAAGAGGATGATTCTGATGATGTGCCACTTACTCGTACTGTGGGCAGTCGAGTAGTGGCCACTGAGGAGGGATTACGGGCGGTTAGTGGATGCTCAGGAGAGTCTGGGAGCTCCGTAGCTGATCCATCGTACACCCCAGCCTCTCCCAGCAGCCAAGGGGGAGCCTCCGCGTCAAGGGGGACTCGGAGGAAACATATGGCTTGTCCTCATGGATGAAGCCCAAACGCAGGAGGATCACGCTTATCACTACCTCCTCTGCACCTACCACTACCACCACCCTACCCAAACCACTCAAACCACCCAATCCACCACGATCCCTCCATCTCACACTCCAACCACCACCACCACTGTACCACCTACTACTTCATTCCCACCGCCTCCTATATTCACCACAGCCACCACAACCACCGCCACTTACCAAACCCAACCTTCATCTACACCCTCGAGCTCAGTTTTACCACCTGTCTCTGTGGCTGAGCAACTGGCTGCACTGAACAGCATGGTGCTCCAGTTGCTAGCCTCCGACAAGGCCAAGTCTGCTCAGATTCTCCAGCTGCAAGAGCAAAGTTCTACACAAGCAGCTGAGATTGAGAGACTGAGGGAGTTGACATCTTCGCAAGCTCAGCTGATCGCGGCACAGACTGATCAGATTACTGGTCTATTAGAGCAGGAGATTGAGACGGATAGGAAGTTGGAGAAGTTAAAGGCTGCAAACAAGTCTATCCTGCTCAAACTCAAAGGGACTCAAAGTGAAACTCTAAAGATTGGAGAAGGTGATGGTGATGAAGGTGATGAGGATGATGATGAGGATGATGATGATGAGGATGATGATGAAGATGCTGATGATGAAGGTGACAAAGGTTCACAGGACAAAGACGATGATGCCGATGAAGGAGACGCTGCGGCATCTCCATCTGATCCTGAGCAAGAACGAAGAACTAAAAGAAAACAAGATCAGAGGGCCTCTTCTTCGGCTCCGTCTACCTCTCACTCTACAGAAGAACCAGCTCAGATTCAAGGCAAAGTTTAAGATTAGATGTTTACTTATTATTTAAACTTTGTACTTGAAATCTTGTATCAAATTCTGTTCTATGTATATAAAATTAAAGGTTAAATCAACATCTGTTATGTGCTTAATGTATACTTACTTGTACTGTATTTGGTTGTTGAACAGGTTCAGCTAAACAAGTTGATGAGCACGATGTTGTGCCCCTTCGTCACATCGATTCAAAATTGACGATGATCCTCGATCTACAAGGGATCGTACAACGATCTGTCAGTTACACTGCTGAAGAGGGGGAGATAATACATGATTTAACAGATGAACAGATTGCTGAACTGTTTAGTCTGAATCCTGACGAGCTGGTGAAAGACGCTCCAGAGGTCGACATAGTCAGTGATGATGAATTACAAGACGTCGATGAACTGGAGATTGAGGACATCACTGCTGATGAGTATCCTCAATATACTAACGCCGAAGGCGAAGTTCTCCCAGATCTGGGGGAAACTTTTGACAGCAGTATCTTCAACAAGGTTGAAGAGATGACAGCTGCTAAAGCTGCTACAGCCTCAGCTCCTCAGGCAGAAGAAGCTGACCAAGCAACCAAAAAGGAGGAATGGATTGCATGCCTTGAGGAAATGAAGAAACAGCGTGCGCCTATAAAGTCAAATGCCTACACCAAGCTTTACAAGATTAAGAAGCATCAGAAGGTGTCAGGAAAGATTATCAGCTGGGCATACTTTGAGGATCTCAAGGTATATGCCGTGAAGAGAGAAAAGGGAATAGAGTATTTCAGATTCCCACATGATCTAAAAACTCTTCCTGGTTTCGAGCTAAATCGTCTAGCTAACTTGAACCTCCTATATGCTATCCCCGGGAAGATGTCTGGGTGGTTCTAGAAGGCACTGAAGAAAGAGTACCTTACTAGGTGGGTCAATTTTAAACCTCAACAGCCCAAAAGGTTGATTCATAAGACCGAGGTTGACCCCACCTCTGGAAGGCCAAAGGTGATATTGAGATGGCATCCTCCGCGCACAATGTCGCGTATTCCATTGAGGGAAATGCCACAGGATTTTGCACCACATTTTAAATGGTGGTATTATGACTGGCGAACTGGTGAAGCCGTCATAGTTTTGGAGAAAGAAGGAAAGGTCGAGACAATAAGGGTGTTTGATCCGATGTGGATAACAAACTTGTCTGAGTCTGATGTCTATATCTTATTCAAGTGGCCACTGTTCTTCGATACACAGGATATTGTGCAAGCACTGCAGTTCCAACATGTTATACGTATCTACTTTGCACTGAATATTCATTCTGGGGTCTGGAGAGAAGAAAGGGTAAAAAGATATGAAGAGTTCAAGAAAGAAGTTAAATCTTAGATAGAACTAGGTCCAAGGGGGAGTTTGTTGGTACACATGTCCCCAGTTCTAGTCTAGTGACTTAAAGTGTAATTGACTTCTATCTTGTAACACGTATGTAAAGTTAATCATTGTAAGGAAAACTCTTCAGTGAATGTTTGCTTGACTACTTAATGTCATATCTATTATTATTGCTTATTGTTACACGCATATATGAACAAGTTATATAGGTTATAGATTTGTTAGACATGTTCTGAATCAGTTAAGGTTCAAGAATGTGTTTAACTAAGTAATCTGATTCAGTCGCACGACTGGACCATGTGAATGGGCCAATCGGACGACTGAACCAGGAGATTGAGTCAATCGTACGATTGAGTCATAAGACTGACTCAGTCGTTCGAATGAACCAATCGTATGACTCAGTCGCACGACTGAGCCAGTCGCTTGGCTCAGTCGTACGAATGAAAGTTGTAACCTATAAATACCACTTAATTCGTGTAAAAACATAACACTTCGAATTTCATAACCCTAGTCGACCCAGAGCGCCCTGTTCGTCAATTCCAACTTCACAGAACGTCCTAGATCATTCCTAATCCATTCTTAACGTTTTCTAATCGTTAGGATTGATCTTGATTTCGTTCTCCCTGATTGGATCGCCAATCAAATAGGATTCCGCACTATTTGATTCGGTATAACGTAGAATCGGTTAGTAGTCCGTACGTACACGGTCCTAACAAAGAGAGAATTATAAAAGAAATGTATTGCGTTATATGTTGATATTTGTTTAAATGGATAGTTTTATTTTCTTAAAGAAAAGCGTTTAAAAACTAAAATACAAATTAAAATTTAATGATCTACCACTAATCCACTATGCTTATATTTCTCTTAATTATCTTTCTTTTTAAAATCACATGTAAATTTATACACTCTGCGCTTGCTTTCTACAAAAATTTCACTTACAAGCAATATACTTTTTACATTTCACTTAGAATCATTCTTGTAACTAAACCGAATGAAAATCAAGTATACATTTATGATGATAATACGAATGAGATTGTCATTGTTGCAACATGTGAAAATAAAATTTTATATATAGTTAGAGTTGGACGCAAAAACACAATACACATACCTGAATCAAAATCCTTATTAACATTAATTTATATTTTGAGTTAATTTTAATTTTGCTTCCTAAGATTTGACTAAAATAAATATTTTTTCTTTAAAAAATCAAAAAACAACAATTAACTTCAACAGTTTGATATGTTGTTTCAATTTCACTCTAAAAGTTTTATTATTTTGAATAAAGTTGAAACAACTAATGAAACTTGGACTGAAATTGAAACAGATTATGGAACTTTATGAGGTAATTGATGTTTTTAATATTTTGAATAAGAATGATTATTTTTAACAAACCTCGAGGAGTAAGTTGAAACTTAACTCTTATATATATTTTTTTGACTCTTAAGAAATTTGAGTGCCATTGACCATTTGGCTCAAGGGCACCGGATAAAGCTTAACATCTTTAAGGTCATGAGTTCGATTATGACTCTGGAAGGTTTATCTCAATTTATAAGTTTGTTCAAAAATGATGAAACTAGATGGTGTATCTAGGGCTGCAAACGAAACGGAGGTTCAAGGAACACGGACAAGAAAACTTTGTTTGTTTGGTTAAACGAACGAACATGAACATAAACCGCATTTGTTCATTTATATTCCTGAATGTTCGATAATGTGTTCATTTATGTCCGTTAATGTTCGTTCGTGAACGTTCGATAATGTTTTCGTTTATGTTCTTAAGTTTTGTGCTAGCTATTTTTATGATAATTATATCAAATATTTTTGGATATTATGTTAAATACTTAATTATTTTAATAAATTTTATGTAATGTATATGATAGAAGTGCATGTTCTAAAATAAATATATGATCATTTGTATTCATTGTATTCAATAACTCTTTCATTGTATTCATTTGTTATTGTTTGTGTTTCTTTGTGTTTGTTAAGTATTCATAAACACTTCATGAACATCAGTGGCGGAGCTTGACGAAAAACACAGGGGGGGCGGTCGGCGGAAGTCACAAAATTTTTTTTTCGTATCGCTACGTTTGAGGTTATATTTTCGGGTAATCGGGTCGACGATCGGTTCGGGTCATATCAAATAATAAAAACTATAAATATCTAATGTATATTTTTCATTTAAAGGATCAATCTTACATATAATATTAAAATGATATTTAATGATAAAGTTAGAGAAAGACGAGTACCTTAAAGAAGAATTACAACTCAGCCCGACGACCTTTAAGATCTTTGAAATCATCTATTATGCATTCCGAATCAATGTTTTCAGCTATTTCTTTTTCTATGTAAATCACCAAGCTATTCGCTAGATACTCATCTGACATTTTATTACGAAGACGATTCTTGAATATTTTCATTGCTGAAAATCCTCTTTCTGTTGTTGCAGTAGAAACCGGAAGTGTCAAGACTAGCCGAATCACTCTATCAATCAAATAATACGTCTCACGTTTCTTAGTTTCCACAAGAGTTTTGCATAGATCAGAAATAGTCGATACACCATTTAACTTGATATTTTCTGTCTTTTCAACATTAAAAATCTCCAATTGATAACTTAATTGAATCCTCTCCTGCTCCGTAAAATCTTCAGGATAATACTTCTCAACAAGAAGACAAATCTGCTCAACATCAATCTTTTGTGATACTAAAGTTGAAGAAAGAGATAACAACTCCATTGCACGCTCATTGAATCTACTATTTAACTCATGTAACTGTTTATCTAATGTGGATGTAAACAGATCTACTCGGTAATAATGTTCAAATGTAAAATGAAGATCCCTTTTACGAGGCCGATACCAAGTAGAAGTATATGGAGCGTTCATATCCGGCATTTCTATTTGATGTTTTTCACAAAAAAAGATAACTTGTGCAAGGAAAGAATCCCAACCATTATTTCTGAAATCATCTAAACTAATCTTTGTTGATGAAACCAACTCCATGGCATTGAGAATATCTTGGGATTTCTTTTGTAAAGCTTGAGAAAGCGTTTCAGTTCTTCCCATTATTTCCTTTATCAAGTGAAGAATAAAAATAAACTCAAATGATTGCATGTGATTGTAAGCTGCATCAGCATCTCCACGTTGAGAAAAAGTAGTATGAGATAAGTCTTCAATTATTCCAAGAAGAACAACACGAGTGACATCAAACATCTTAAGTAAACTGCAAACAGAGTTAAAATGAGAACCCCAGCGTGTATCACCAGATCTTTTTAAAGTCCCAACTTGATTCAGTCCTCTTCCCGAATTGATTTCACCCAATTCCAATAAATTCTTTACCTCATCTGCCTTTGCCTTTTGTAACTCATCATGACGCTTACTAGAAGCGCAAACCACATTGATAATAGAAACTAAGTTTGTAAAAAACTGATGTACTGGAATAACTTCCCTTGAAGCATAAACTAAGGTAAGTTGTAACCTGTGAGCAAAAAACAAAAGCGTAATAAGCATTAAAGTATCTACTCAAACCGAAGAAAAGAATCGAGAAATAAGTAAGTAAGTAACCTATGAGCAAAGCAGTGAACATAATATGCATAAGGACAATCGTTAAGAACAAGTGCTTGTAATCCGTTCCATTCTCCTCTCATATTGCTAGCACCATCGTAACCTTGACCACGGATTTTACTAACATCAAACTGATTCTGCAAAAGTTTTTCCACATACTTGTTTTCAAGGTTGATGATAGAGTATCCCTAACATGTACCAAGTCCAAGAACCTTTCTCGTATGATCCCTTTTGCATCAACAAATCTCAAAACTATGGCCATTTGCTCCTTTTTCGACTCATCTCGCGACTCATCAACCATGACACAAAAGTATGAATCCCCCACTTCTGCACGAATATACTTTCGTACTTTATTTGCAATAATACTAAGAATTTCTTTTTGAATGTCTCCAGAAGTATATTTTGAATTATAAGGAGCGTTTCCTAATATAACCTTTGCAACCTCATCATTATAAGAAGCTAGAAGTTGTAGTAATTCAAGAAAATTACCCTGATTCTTTGAAAGAGAAGATTCATCATGTCCTCGTAAAGCACAAGCTTGGAATGTCAACCACTTCACTACATCAACTGAAGCTTTCAATCGTAAACGATTCTTCAATATTAGATCTTCATTTTGTTTCGCAAAGACATTCCCAATGTGTGTTGATTGGTTCAACAAATTTTCATTATATGCTACAGTATCTTTATGTTGAGAAGAACTAATATAGTTCAAGTATGCACAATTTTTTCCATCATTAACTTTTTTCCAGTTATCAAATCCTTTAACTGTAAATGCATCATAACCATTGCATACATTTGGTTTATCATTAAACAAATAACAAAGAAGACAATATGAAGCATCTGTTGTTGGAGAATACTCTAACCAACTAGGAAAAATCTTGAACCAAGAGTATTGAAATCTACGATTCTTTCGATCTTTAGGATACTCTTCAAGATGAATTTGGAAAGGTCCCAAATTCAAATAAGCTCGTCTTACTTGTTCTCTTAAACTAACTGGATAATCCCACAATTGTCTTCGTTTAGCTGGGTATCTTTCAAGATTATTAAGATCAACTTGATTAGCATTTGATTCTTTTGATAAAGGAACTTCAGAAGCATGATGCTCTTGTTGATTTTCATGTTTTCCCAACTCACTAGTTGATGTTTCTTTATGTTTTTTATTATTTGCATCATCAATTTTTGCACCAACATCCTTTCTTTTGAAAAAAGAATCAATAGTTTTTCCTTTTCCCATGATATATCAATCTAAATTCAACATAAAATTAACAATTACTCATACATTCAATTGTTCATAACCCCTAAAATCAAACTTTAATTATTCAAACTTTAATCATTCATAAACCCTAAAACCCCAATTCAAAACCCTAGATGGTCACAACTCACATTCAATCAATTTATAAGTTATAACACAATTTAAACAATTAAAACTTACCTTCAATCAATTTATGATAACTTTGTGACTAGGGATTGGGGAAAGAGCAGCAGCAACAATCGAACAATCGAACCCTAGATAGAACAATCGAACAATCGAACAATAGAACAGCAGCGAGCAGCAGGCCAGCAGCAACAATCGAGAACGAGCAGCAGCAACCGCTAGCGAGCAGCAGCACAACCGATGCACCCAGCGTGAAGAACCGAGCAACAGCACAACCGAGCAGCAGCACAGCAGCGAACAAGGCAACAAGCAGGTAGCGATCTTTACTTCTTCAGTGTTTTTTTTGGGTAAATTTGATGCTGTGTAATGGACTAATGTGTTGGGCTTTTCCCATAAGCCCATTTTTAATTAAGTTGAGCCCAGTTAAATATAAATAGTTTATAGTTTTCTTATTATTTTTTAAAATTGTAATAGATGTAAATTTTATATATTTATAGCACTTGTATATTTTTTTAACATATGTAAATTTTGTTAGGGGGGGCAAATATAACATATCTAAATTTTTAAGGGGGGGCGAATTTACTATATAATTTTTTTTTAACGTACGCGTCGGAAAATTAACACTACGGACGAAAAAAGGAGGGGGGGCGGTCGCCCCCCCGGCCCTGCCTATCCTTCGCCCCTGATGAACATGTTCATTTATCTAATGAACGAACACGAATAAGAAATCACGTTCAATAAGTGTTCGTAAATAAGTCATAAACAAGTTTTTTTTAAAACAAACATAAGTAAGGGTTTATTTGTGTTTGTTCGTTTCAGCACTAAGTTAAAAAAAATAAAATTTTAGAGTAATTAAAAAAAGAGTCACGTGACTTTCTCTGTTGAAGAAACACTTGTTGCATCATCCACTTGTACATTACGCTGTTGTCATGGTACCATTTCTTGAAATAGAAGTTAGACTTTTCACAAACGCCAGCTATGTACCCAATTGAAAGCAACCACTCTCACGTCAATCAACAGAAGTGCAGTAGTCACAGCTTACCAAAACCCCAAAAGCCAGTAACACGTACAACTTTACATGCACGATGTACAACTCACCAAAACAACAATCATCCAAAATCAGTAATCATACCTCTGTAAACAAAAAAGTACTCAAAAAAACCAAAAGATGTAAGGTTAACTTTTTTTTTTTAATCACGTTGAAACTATTTTCAATACTCGAGTGAGTTTTTCTGATACGGGATTTATGTCAGTTTAACTCCGACGTGACGGGATGTATGTCTTTCAACATCCCCAACACCTGCTGCATCGTCGGTCTTTTCACTGGCGTCTCCGCCGTGCAAAGATACGCTACACGGAAACACTCCACCATCTCACTCACTGAGTTGCCACCGAGTCTTAGCCTCGAGTCCAACGCGTCGACCCCTCGCCCATCCCTAATCAACTTTCTCGCTCTCGCGACCATCTCTTCTGATGCGGTTTCACCCGTTAACAATCCAATAAGCACAACGCCAAAGCTGTAGACGTCGGAATTGGTGGTGGGTGAGTCGACTCGGTCGTGACTGAGTCCGATGTCGGCGATTCGGGGTTCGAGGTTGTCCGATAGGAGGATTTGGATGGGACGAGGTGGCCGTGGATGATTGGTGTGGATTGGGCGTGGTGGAGATAGGCAAGGCCACGGGCGATTCCAACGGCTATATTGTGGCGGGTCCGCCACTCTAGTTTTTCCGGTGATGATGTGTCAACGGGATACTCCCACGTGTCGGTGCTCCAATCTTCCGTGTCGGTTTTTCCTGTGGGGAGTTCTTGGAGCCACCGGTGAAGATCACCATGGCCATGAACTCATATAGCACCAGTTTTTCTTTACCTGCACGACACGTGCATATTGTAAGTTATGTAATTCGTATGATATTACACTTTTTTTTTTCTTTTCACTCAAATATTTTTATATAGAGAGTAAATTTTCAATGACATATGGGATATTGGATCACAATCGATTTCTAGGTTTCATTGCACAATCAACAGGTTTTTACTTTTGAACTTTTCTCTAAGGGCGAATACTATCATACGAATAATTAAAATGAAACGTTACAAGTTTTAGTGCACGTTTCAAATATATGTTCAAACCCGAAGCGGAGCGTGATATATAAATTTAGTAGTTATATAGATATTTAAAGTTCAAAAACATTTGGGACCTAAATTAAAAAATGCAATTATATGAAGTAAAATGCAATTATATAGATATTTCCTTTCAAAAAAAATGCAATTATATTTCCTTTCAAAAAAAATGCAATTATATAGATATTTAAATTAAAATTAATTCAGATTGGGACCTAATTTTAAAAACGCAATAAATGCTCTACAATCGTACTAAATGGACTATGAAGTAATGTATGACTATATATTTAAATTATTTTTTAATAAATATCCCTGTAAAATAATTCCAAAAGTTTGTTGAAGTCATTTAACATATAAATGATATCACCCACTTTATGAGACATGTTATAAATAACAGTTTTTGTGCCCTAGTTTCCCATTTCGCCACCTTGCTTGTACAATATATGAGTAGAGGCAACATTCAAAGCCTACACGAGTCCGAAACAAAATCTAAAAACAAATATACGTAAAGAAAATCATAAAAGTAGTTATTTTCGATACGTGTTACACCACAGTAGTCCACTCAAATCACAATATTCGAGAATAACTCGCGTTGTAATCTACATTTGCGCATGTCTAGTTCAAATCTCCAAGCCTACCTTCATATAACATATCTAAATAAAAGTGTCTGAAAGAGGTTGCTACATGTGAAGATAAAACAACGGTGGGGCTTGTGAGTTCGGATTATTTTGGTGGTTGTGTGAATCTACGCAGGCGCTACGGGATTTTTGATGGTCGCTAACTAGTTGATTCCAATGACTTGTACATGTAAAACATGGAACGGTGGTGGGAAGGCCACCAGTGTCTTTACTTAATTTTATACTATGGTGTTGAAACATAACAGTCAAGGGCGTTGAAACTCATGGTAAATTTAAACCACGATGAATTCCATATATATTTGTACTTTTTTTCAGAATTACGACTCATACACATATGTATACATACACCTAAATATATCAACCCATGCTGAAATGTGAACCATATATTATTTTAAATAATTGTTGACTTTTATCAATAGTGTAGTAAGCCAAATGTCATGTATTGTAAGTTATTTGTCAAAACAATGTGTTTTGTGGTAGGAAGATATTTGTCAAAACAATGATGACCTATTTTGGATTATTGTAACTCAAATTTGTATTCTATTTCATATATATATAATATATATATATATTCTGACGATCTTTCTATCTCTGCCCTTTTTCTGTACCCGTTCACATGATTTGTTTTGACTTGCAAAAGTCTAGACAAAATTGAAATCCGTGGACCAATTGATATTTGGCTTCTTAATCAAGTACTCTCATTGAACTACTAAAATCATAGAAACATTACTTATATAGCATGTAACACCCAAGGGACGGAGAAGCTTTGATAACTTGATACCACTTTTCAGTAACTATGTCTACACATGACAAGTTTAGGTTTCAAAACGAAAAACATAATATGTTATTTGGAAGCGTTTACCTCGTTCCGCTGGTTTTAACAAAAATTTTACACTCATTTTGATTTTGGCAATTGATGAACAAAACCTGCAGAGTTGGGTGGATGACTCGTTGAACAGTCCGATCAGTTAAAGGTTAGGTTTTAACGGTTTAACTGTTTTATTTTTTAATTGATATTTTATTTTATCGTAGTTATAAAATAGTATTAAAACTTTTAAAATAATAAAAATGATTTATGTTAATTTCAATATTCATAGTTAAATGTTCTAAAAATAAATGTAAATACATAACTACAGAGGTTTAATTCACGACTAATTTACCCGCTACCTAAACATATCCCTATATCCACACCAGTATCCATTTTTTTAAGATTAGAACTCTTTAACATTTTAAAATAAACACCTATACTACACATTATGATATCGCCATGCTACAGTTAATATCGTTACCGTTTTTGGCTAATAAAGACTTAATGATGGTCCAACTTACACAGTCAGGTATAAAGCCAAAACCAGTAAAACTTCAAACAAGCTAACTTAATTCAAACTCTTCCATCATTTTTAACACTTTGTGTCTTTGTGAATACCCTATTATGTGATAACTGATAAGTCAATGCACCCTTTCTCCCTCCAGACACCACCATCACTCCCACTTCAGCATAAATCATTAAAATTCTCTAAATGCAGTAAAATTAGTAAAAAAAATGATCAGTAAAAAGTAAATATGAACAGAAAACTAACCTGCAATGCAGTAACCACATATAGGAAGCAAATTGGGATGCTTAAGCTTCGATAACTCTGCAAACATACAACAGCTTCATCATCACTCATCCCTCTAGCACTCTCCAACACCTTTACTGCCACGTGGATCTCACCTGGCAGTACAGCTCGGTACACGGGCCCACACCTCCCTTCTGCCAGCAAGGACTCTTTCCCAAATTCTGACGTGGCAACCATCAAATCTTTGAATGTGAAGCTCATCAATGGCTTTTCAAACATCACAACCGCCGCTGACGCCGGTTCCCGGACATCCACCACCCACGAGGATCCGGACTCCGTTTCGAACGAAAAAGGGCCCGACCGTTCGATTCTGAACGGTTGGTGGTGGTTAATGGGCTTGGAGATAGCCCATTTGTTTCTTTTTGCTATCTTTCTCTTTCTAATTATGCAACATATGGATAGTGCAATCATCGATAATATCAAAATTGCTACGGATGATATGATTATGATCAAAATTAACCTCTTTTTCCATATGGGTTTATGATCTTTCTTCTTGGGTTGTTGTGAATCTTTAGGGTTCGTATGATTAGAATGAATTTGATGTGGTTTGATGTGTGATTCGTTTCGGGTGTGGTGGATGTGGATCGTGTGATTCTTCGATAAAGTCGAAATCTTGAACAACATTCCAGCGTTGATGAACGATGAATTCCCAAATCTTTGAGCTTTATCATAAGGCAATGAGCCTGTGAAGTTGTTGAATGATATGTTCAAGAAATTGATGTTTGAAAGTGGTGGGAAATCTTTGGGAATCGTGCCGGTGATATGATTGTTTGAAAGATCCAAATACTCCAATGAGTGAAGATCCGATAAGGGTTTCGAATGACCCGAAATGTTACAGTTTGAAAGATCAAGATGTTGGAGTTTCTTGAGTGAATTTAAGCCAAAAGGTAGAATCTTTAAGTTGTTATGAGAGATATCAAGAACATAAAGGTTTGAGAAAATGTTTAGATGAGCAAGATTAGTGAACCTGTTGGAAGAAAGATTGAGAACTTGAATTGAAGACAAACCCGACCCGGATTCGAACCCGATGGACCCACCAAGCTTGTTGTTTGACAGATTAACTTCTGTTAAGCTTGGGATTGACCAAAACCATGTGGGTATGTAGCCTTTGAGGGAGTTGTTTGAGAGGTTAATGGTATGAACATGAGTCATGTTCTTGATGAAGTTCCATGAGGGTGTACCAATGAGGTTTCTTGAAGAAAGATTGATCTCTGAGATTGAGGAGTTTGGGCAGTGGATCCATGAAGAGTTGAAGTTTGAAACAGAAGCAAAGGCCTTAATGATGAGAATATGATCTGTGTTGTTGCAGTTTCTTGATTGTGATAAGGTGAAGAGTGTTGTAAGGATGAAGGTTTTGATGATATAAGATAAAAGATTCATTTTTTGTGTGTTTTGTAGCATTAGAAGCTAAAGCTTGTTGTTCTTGTTGCTTTCATGGAGTTCATAGAGGTTTTTTTGAAGGGATATTGTGTGTGAAAGATTGGTAGAAGTGAGTTTAAAGAGATTAGATATGGTGGGGAGAGAGAGAGAATGGGAGGGAAGTGGAGTTGAAATGGTGGGAGAGTTGGAGAAGGTTTGTTGATAATGTGGAATTGTGGATTTGTAAATTTTTAAAAATAATAATAATAAATAATAAATAAATAAAAAGTGAAGGAAAAAATAATTCTTGTTGTTGTAATTGAACATGTAAAGGTTAAGTTTAATATGCTTAGATTTTGTCTCTCAAAGGGTTTATACTTCACACGTCTATATCATACTTAAGGCTCAATTGGTAAGGGGTGACCCAAATTATTTTGTGCCTATTTTGACTTGATATGATTTAGTGTTACTTTATTTGAGTTAGGTTTGTATCATTTGAGTAGGGACGGATTTCATTTGAGATATTTTTATAGAAGGGTTTCGTTTAACATGCTACTTGTTATATGGTTTTTATAACTAATAACAATAAACTAAATAGTTTTAAATTACAATCTTTAAAAAATAAAAAAAAACATGAACATAGCTATGTAATGATTTATATACCTCCGAAGTTATATTAGAGATTATATATCTATAGTAATATGAATATGCGAAAGATGGTCGTGTGTCTGAGTTTTCGTGTCTGAGTTTTTTTTCATCAAACGACGTCTTGTGTCTCATGGTATATTTTATGAGAACATTTGATCGTATAATGTAAAATTTTAGTGCCTAATACTTAATATTACATCAACCGAATGTAAATGAACATTTAACCTCTTAATAGTTATTTTCATTGATTGTATATACATTTTCATAGACTTTGATATAACAAAAAGGTTTAAACAAAGTACATATTTTACTGAAAGAAGAAATTAGAGATGTAAGAGAAAACTCCAGGTAAAGAATTTACTAGTTGTTTATATCAATCTATTTTGATAAGATGCAAACTACTAGTAAAATGATTTTTTAAGTTCTTCTTCCCTAACGCATCTTTGGATCTCTGTACCGGGAAAGAATGTATTGCAACAAACACGATAGGCTACCGTGTTAAACGTTGGTCACATGTGTAGAAGGTGAAAACAACTTTTAGGTGCTATCAACATACCAAAAGGTGATAAGACATGAACGTCGGCATTCAAAGGCGCGATGCCATATTAAACTTGCATAATACAAACAATAAAAAGGTGTAAGAAAACTCAATCTTAGTTAATGAACACTAAAACCAGGAGAAGTTCCCACCCTTTTTCCTTCTATGTCATCTTCACCTGCAAGCTACAACACAAAACCAATCGTGCACTGACCTTAATAAGTTGAAGAAGTTGTACAACACCATTTACATGTTTGGTCTTACAAACAACCATAAAGATCAATTGATCTTGTGATCGATTCTAAATACCTCTGATTTGTTTGCATCACCTCCATCCTATCACTAAATCTTGTTTTTGTTTGTTTGTTTATTAATGACGATCAAGGACATCGTGTACTAAATTATTAACGCATTCATAATTTTACTTAATAGTTAGTTAAAATATAACTCTTTATAGAGTGTAACCATCTAGAATTACAGGGCCGGCTCAACGTTTTTTGGGGCCCCAATCGAACTATAACAAATGGGGCCTTTTTCAAACTTTTATTTTTTTACTAAAACCCTTCTATGCCTAAATGCTAAAGTAACTTAAGATAGTGAATCAAAGGCTCCAACCTATGCCTAAATGCTAAAGTAACTTAAGATAGTGAATCAAAGGCTCCAACAACTTAACAACCTATTCAAATGTATCAAATGCAGTTAACAATAGCAAGTAAATCAAACTAATAAACTATCAAAGAAGGCTAATCAAAAGCAATGAACTAACCTATTACCTAATCAAATTCATCAAAAAACAATCTAAACAAACCAATTAGCAATCTAATTATCTAAACAAAAGCAAAATCTAATGAACTATTTATCTAAACTAACCTTGATCAAAGAGATAAAGAGGCACTGCGCTATCACTATAAACGTATTAACGTAATCCGGTTGCGTCACTCTGAAGCATCTGATAATAATGCCCTACGAAGTACGTTCCCACCTATAAACACCAAAGCCCTAAATAACATCAATCTCTGTATACGATACCAACACACAACCAATATATGCATACCTGAGCAGTAGTGACAGGTAAATGAGGTAGTGGGTCGATTATCGAACATAAGAACAACAAATGAGCCGAAGAGGGGTTTGTGAATACCGATTATGTGAACCCCCAAGCAGGGGTCTGCGAATTATTTAACGAGAAGAAAAATTGTGTGCGAATTCGTTCAGAGCCTGCTTGGTTTCACCTTTAATATGCGGCGGCAACATGTTATCGGAATTGTGGTTTGCGATCGGTGGAGCATGAGACGATACGGGAGACGCTTCAAATTCATCGTTGATCATCAACTTTGACTTGCGGATTTATGCCTTTCGTGGAAACTTCCGATGCAATTGATGGATTTTAGTGTTGATTGTGGAGGCCCAATGCTCAATGGAAAGTTTTTTAAGAAAATGGGGGCCCTTAATTTTAGGGGCCCCAAGCCCAAAACATCTCTTCTAAATGTATAAAGCCAGCCCTGATCTAGATACACAAACACAAATGACAAAATGGTTAAAACATATAGTATCTTATTTAATTTTCCACAAATCTTATCATGAATAAATGAGCGAAATACCGGGTTCTGAGGTCATCTAAAAGTCCAAAAGTTGAAATCCAAGTTAATAAAAGATATTGTTTCTTCGTGTGTTTGGTTCCTATGGTGTCTACTTCATTTGTGGGGCTCAGAACAATCGCTTTAAATGCTTTTCTTTTCAAATGGAATTTTTCTTTTAATAATCGAATTATTTTCATTATGGATTCTAAATAAAAATAAAAAATCCTTTCCTAATACAGAGTTAATTAACATTTTAAATACGTTATTATAATTTTTATTTTATAATTTCAAAATAAAAGTTTATAAAGTATTTAATCACAAAAGACAAAGCGTGAAATACCCATCAATTGATTACGAAATGATTATCACTTTAGGAAAAGAAAAAGGTATTCAAAATAGCTTTTGTTAATTGGGAATCTTTTTTGTACTTCGTTTTTTTCCTTTAAATTGGAATCATTTACGCACAACTGGAGTATAATCGTGCCACCAGTGTTACCACGCGATCATATTCCACCAACAAGTCACCAATTCAGGAGGAAACTCATAATTATGAGAAAACCCCCTTTGTGAGATTCGAACCCATGACCCAATAGGCCCTAAGTCTTATCCCACCACCAAGATACCACTGTGCTATAATGCCTTTGACACTTGGTTTTTTTCCTTTGAATGGATATATTAATTTCAGAAAAGCAACTTAGGGTTATGTAATACACAAAAAAACATAATGTGTTAAGAAAAGAATTAATTAAGGGTCCCCTTATTTAAACACCCCCAATTTTAAATCAACACCCCTGAACCCTATACGTCGTGTATGGGTCCATACGCGACGTATAGGGTGAGTTGTTGATTTAACGTTTTATACCCTAGGGTGCGTTGTTGATTTGATGTTTTACACCCTATACGCCGCGTATGGTCCATACGCGACGTATAGGGTGCGTTGTTGATTTGACGTTTTATACCCTATACGTGACTTATGACCCATACGTGGAGGAGCTATACGCCGCATATGGGTCGATACGCGGCGTATAGCTTATATATATATATATATATTTTTTTTATTTTTTGAGTTTTATATATATATATATATATAATATATTTTTTTTTTCTAATATTGATATTTTGAAGGTTAAAAGATATTTTGTTTTTTTTATTTTAATTTTTTTTATTTTATATACATAATTTGAATTAAAATTTTTAAACAGTTTTAATATTAAATAATACGAATACAATAATAAAATTAAAATTAAATATATAATTCGCATATTACAAATTATGAATTAAATAATTTATATAAACTGGGGGTTCTCGGTTATTCTCTATTATTGCGTTGTATTCCGAGATACGAATCCTATACATAATCTCCCATTCTGCAGCACGTACGCTCGGTTAAGAATCCAAAGATTACTTAATGTTGGCATCGGATAATATCCCTTCTAGCTTAACGTGGACGAAATGATTATTGTTGACATGAACAATCGACACGACATGATGAGCATGACAGTTTTCGGATCCGCCCATAATGGGAAAAATGTTTGAGAACCATTATTGCTTAGTTAATGAAGAATGACAGGATCTCAGCCTCTCGGTTGATCAATTAGATTTATTTGCAGCGGATTTAGCACATTAATTAGCAATTAAAGCAAGAACATAAAAGATATTTCAATTTAAAAGCATAAACATAGAGAGAGAAGAGTTCTGCGAAACAATAAATGTTCTATTGGTCGCACGTTTCGGCAATTAAAACTGTATGGTTACCCATCCTTTTATAGGCGGCAAAAGGATGGGTTGATGTCCTTTTTCTGACATCACTGAATATTCAAATTACAACTGACAAAAACATAAAACTACTGAAGATGTCAACACTGACATCTTCTTACAAAAGTTCCTAAGTGCTGACAAAAGTAAACTACTGAAATCCTACAACGACTGAAGAACAAACTCTTCAGTCGTTTATAACTACTGATACTATAACAACTGAAGAACATGCTCTTCAGTTGTTGTACAACTACTGAAATGAAATAAACTACTGAAAAGGAAAAACCATCACA
This sequence comes from Flaveria linearis, assembly GCA_024085815.1. Classification (NCBI taxonomy): domain Eukaryota; kingdom Viridiplantae; phylum Streptophyta; class Magnoliopsida; order Asterales; family Asteraceae; genus Flaveria; species Flaveria linearis. Next base: position 19,896,635 of record CM044008.1, read on the forward strand.
ACAACTGAAGAGGACTTCTTCAGCTGTTGTGACAAACTCTGAGTCTTCAGTACTTGGTCTTCAGACTTTGCTTCAGATGATGTAACAACTGATGACTTCAGTAGATATCATCAGTTGTTGTCTTCAGTCTTTGTCTTCAGACTTTGTGCTTCAGTAGAAGGTCTTCAGTTCTTCAGTTCTTCAGCTTTTGATTCTTTAGTACTTGTCTTCAGTACTTGAAGTCTTCAGTACTTGTAAGATCAGTACTTCAGACTTCAGTACTTGGTCTTCAGTACTTTGGAGTCTTCTTCAGCTGTTGTTCTTCAGTTCTTTGATCTTCATACTTTGTTCTTCAGACTTTGCCAGAACAGCTGATGGTTGGAACTAAGATGCTCTCGAGTCTGACATTCAAGCAAGAGAACACAATAGCTGATGGGAGTCTTCAGCAGTTGTTGTGATGTCATGTGGGAGTTAGAGGTTTTCCTGATCTTGGCTCATTGGCTCTTTTGGTCCAACAAACTCCCCCTGAACCAATGCAGCCAAAACCTCTAATTATTGGTTGTCCCACTTATTGGTGGCATAATGATTGGTCTATTTCCTTCTAGATCAGATTAGAAGTTGACCCAGATAAGCACTGGCCTGAGAGGTAGTCTCAAGTGTTTGTTTGGCTAAGTATGGATGGGAGCTCTGTCTTGGGGAATTGGACACAGAGCTGTTGCCCCATCCATGAGATCTACCTCCCACGTACAAGCCGGTAGGATTCTCGGGTGTAGGCCTGAAGAAAGATCATTTGTTCTTCTTTGGACAGGTCTTCAGGCTCACCTTCGAACAATCCCTCCCGACCGTACAGCTTTGAGATGAACTTGACCTGTCTTCCATTTTTGAGCTCAATGTTGTGATTTGCCTGTATGCAAATTCATCAGGGTGTTTACCCTCCAACAGCAGGTTGAGCTCATCCCTATGGAAATTCTCAAGCTTCTTATAGACCAGACCCTTCCTAACCACCCTATTATCTAGCATTGAAAAGGGTGATTGGCCGGCTCTATAAGCTTTCTCGAATTCCTCTACTATTTCCCAGGGTGTTATTACAATAGCCACAGAGATCTCTTCATCTACGATTCTCTTTAGTTGGCTCTTGTATCTCACAGGCATGTCCTTCTTGACTATCCTGTAAGACACCCTTGGGTCAGGCCAAGTTCTCACCCTCTCCTTTTCATATTGAAAGGTTTGTTTGAGGGTGAATAATCTCAGAGCTTCTCTCTTCATGTTCATTATAGAGGTCAAAGCAGCATAACATTTGTCAATGCTTTTCAGCATTTCCTCATCATGTCGCTTTTGCTGCTCCTCCTCTTCTAACTTTACCCTCACAGTGTCCTGCTGTGAGGTGGGAGTGATGGTTTGTGGTTTGGCTTTGGGTAGAGGTATAACTACTGAAAGTGGCAGGCTATCCTCCTCATCCTCATCTTCTTCATCTTGCAGCCTCAGCACCCTTCTCTTCTTCTTCAAGGGTGGATCATTGGCTGCGGGTTTTGGTGGTAAAGGAGTTAGTTTTGTGGGTTGTGGTTGGGTTGTTGGTGTGGGAATGTTGGCAGGCACTGCTAGTAACCTAGAGATAAGGGCTGGTTTGGTTAGTTTTACTAGCAGTGTCCTGTTCCCTGCACCGGCTTCAGATAGGGCCTCAGCGACCAGTCCCTTAGTAAAATCACCAGCCGAACAGATCTTGGTGGTTATTGCCAAGAGTCTATCCCTGGTCCATGCCTTGACATCAAGGACTGGTCTGCCCAGGTACTTCGAAATGAATCTACTCATAGCCTCGAGTTTCTTTGATCCTCTTGGCTATAAGTAGACCATCGGTAGTTTATCTCTCTTCTCGCCATGTTCCTGATCTCTTGATCTAGCAAGGCAGTGTCCTTGTCAAAGCCTTGCCTGAACAGCTGTTCAATGACAGAGTTCATTGAACGGCTATGCTCAGCATTAGCCTCCTTGACAAGGGCTGCTAGATCAGTATCAGCCACCTTCTTTCCCTCCTCCCCTTTTTCTTATCAGTGACACTGAAATCCTTTTGGATTTCAGCCACTTCTATTTGCTCTACCTCCCTCTCTTTCCTCTTCCCTTTCTCCCTCACCGTCCTAGTCTCCTCAACCAACTCCCTCTCTACCACCACCTCTTTCTCTGCCTCTTCTCCTCCTCACCCTCTTCCTCTTAACTTGCACTAATGTCTCCCCCTTTTTGGGTGCATTGGTTGGGGTCTGACTATCAGCAAGTGCCTTAGAAATGGCAACCTCCACCATGGGTTGTATGTATGTAGGAAGCCTCTCATCAAGGGTTTGAATGACTAAGTCTTTAAGTATGGGTGTGATGAGAGGTAGGGATTTCTGGAGGATAGCATCCAGCTGCTCAGGGGGGTTCTGACCCTGAGAGCTAGTGCCAGAAGCAGGGGCTGGTGGCTAAGTTTGTGGGAGTGGCTCAGTGTTTGTGAGACCTTCGGGTGAACGTGCCATCTGTGGGGTAGTGGTGGCAGATGGACTTCTATCCTGAGTCATTTGAGCAAGCAGCTCTTTGAGTCTGCTTATCTCATCCTCTAGGATAGTGTTTTGAGCTACTACATCGTAAAAGAAGCTCAGGTCATCATCAGCATGAGCTGAATCACCTGACCTCCTGACATTGTCAGGATGAACATGTCCTGAGTGTGGCTCAGTAATGACATGTGCCCCTTGTTCATGGTACTGGGGACTTCTGGCCTCCGGATTGGATCCATCATCAGCCATTGCCTCTGGTGAGGTCTTATTGATGTTACCAGCTGCACCCTGCTCAGATGTTGATGCAGGGGAAGTGGCAGCCTCACCAGATTGTTCTATCTCCCTAGCCACACTGGGAGATTGAACTGATTCTCTATGCTGTGGGCTCCCATCGGCACTTGTACCCACCCCTCTTCGGTTGGAGTCTCCCCAGTTGTAATAGGTTTCTGGGGAGAGGGTGGAGTGCTCAGATGGATCAGTACTTTGTCGATAACCAATGTAGGGCTTTGTGGGGTGGTCTCATCAAGAGATGGGCTCGAAGCAGTGTGCACATGGGGAGGATTGTGCTCTTCAATGGCAGTCTTCTCAAGTGAGAAAGACCCCAGTAATGTGGTTGCCCCAAAATTGGTTGCATCAGGCTCCTGTTGAGAGGAAGCCTGTGCGGTTGTGGTGGGTGGAGTCGTGGTACCTGCTGGGAGAATCGAACCAGCAGGCACATCCTGCCTTTGTGTTGCAGGGGCATCCTCAGGGGACTCATCTTCCTGAGTAGCCTTTTTGGGCTTCTTTTTGGCTTTTGGTTTGGTGGGGACTTTGGATTTGGAGGTGGAGGCTGTGGGTTCCAGCTGCGTGGGTTTTCGCAGCCGGCCAGCCTTTTTGAGTGTTTGGTCAGTGTTGTGCCTGGAGTATACCTCGGCTAGAATAGCCATGGCAGGGACCCCAGTCCCAACTAGTCCCTCAGCCTGAAGCTGGTTCTCTATTATGGCCATAATGAACCGAGGATACAAGATCCATCGGTTAGAAATTGGTTTTGTGGCCATATCCTTTAGTTCCAAAAATAGTAAATCAGTTAAGTTTAACGGTTGTTTTTCAAGAATAGAGAACAATACCTGTTTCCACCTTGTGGACATCTGGTCCCACGAAGAGGTCTTGGGAGCCAGACACACGTTCACCATGTGGAAGATCAATCGTTGAGGGTCAGGGAAGTGTTTCTTCAACAAGGTGGAGGCGGAGAGGTTACCCTGATAGTCATGAGATGTGAATAAGAGATCCAGGGTACCTTTGGGGTAGGAAGTTGGGTGAGTGGCATCCTCCAGCTCTAGGGTTTGGCGTAGGGTAGCTGGAGTGATAACCACGGGGTGATGTTGACGGAGGACCGGAGAGAGACCTCGCCATCCTGCTCTCCGTTTGGACGGTTATGTTTGTCCAAAACTCCGTCAAGGAGTCGGTGTATATAGTGGGGTTCAAGAGAAAAGCCGTTTTGTATGGTGAGTCGTGCATAAGATCGACGGCTTGGTGAAATTTGGGCCATAATGGCGATTTGGTGAGATGGGCGACACAGTTGTGTCGAGGTTTCAGTTGCATGTTCGCCATTAATGGTGTATGGGAATTTCAGAGGTTTTGAAAGATTAGGTCAAGTGAGGAGTAAATGCTCTGAAGGTGGGGTATTTATAGGGTAGGGCAAAGGCTTGAAAGAAAACTACTGAAGGTTTTGGTGTTAGTTATCAGTTGTTGTAACAGCTGATGACGTGGTTTTAACCTTCAGTGGTTGTAACATCTGAGGACTTGGTATTAGTCTTCAGTAGTTGAAACTACTGAGACCTTGGTTTTGTCCTTCAGATGTTGTGAACGTCTGAAGAGTTACTGTCAGTCATCAGTAGTTATAAACTACTGATGACCTAGTATTCTTCTTCAGACGTTGGAACAACTGAAGACTTGGTGTTAGCCTGCAGTAGTTGTAAACTACTGAGATCAGTAGTTGTGAACTACTGAAGACATGGTATTGCTTTAGTTGTTGTAAACAACTGAGGACTTAGTGTTAGCCTTCAGTAGTTGTGAACTACTGATGTCAGTAGTTGTGAACTACTGAAGACATGGTTTTGTCCTTCAGTTGTTTGTGTATGAAACATCAGCTGTTGTTATCAGCTGATGAGAAATTACTCATCAGCTGTTTCCGTCAAATCAGTTGTTTCATACTAGCCTCCACACTTACTCATCAGCTCTTTGGCTGACTTTCAGATGTTTCATCGACCCTTCAGCTCTTGTGAATATTTATGCCTTCAGCTCTTGTGATCAGATGTTCACAAGTGCTGATGAAATATTCTTCAGAGCTGGTGAACAAATTTTGTCTTCAGTATTGTGTAAGATTACACATCAGTACTTATGAGCAAAATTTGTTCTTCAGTACTTATTTATTTGAAAATTATACATCAGTAGTTGTAATCCACCTCACTACATCAGTTGTTTTTCAATAAATAATGTACATCAGTACTTTGAGTCATTTTAGTCTTCAGTAGTTGTGAAAGAGTTGAAGACTAAATTACTCATCAGTACTTGTATTTGACCTTTGCTTTTCAGTAGTTGTGAACTAAGAGTACCAGCATAGGTCAAATCAATCAAGCTGCAGCATACCAAGCCTTAGTACCAAATTTTGGAATGTGGCACTATCTAGAGGCTTAGTAAAAATGTCTGCAAGCTCATCAGCACTAGGCACAAACTTAGGATCAATCAGACCTTTCTCATAGCAATCCCTGATAAAGTGATGTCTGATCTCAATATGTTTGGTCCTTGAGTGCTGGACTGGATTCTTAACAATACAGAGAGCTGAAGCACTATCCATTAGTAATGGAGTTTTAGTCTCAGTAATGCCATAATCCAGAAGTTGGTTCTGAAGCCAGAGTATCTGAGAGGTACAACTTGCAGCAGCAATATACTCAGCTTCAGCAGTAGATGTAGCAATTGATGTTTGTTTCTTACTCTGCCAAGAAACTAAACAATTGCCTAGGAATTGGCAACCACCAGAAGTGGATTTTCTGGTGACTTTGCATCCTGCATAGTCACTATCAGAGAAAGCAACTAATTTGCAAGAATGCCCAGCTGAATACCAAAGACCTAGTGATTGGGTACCTTGCAGATATCTAAAGATCCTTTTGACTGCAATCAAATAGGATTCTTTAGGTGCAGCCTGAAATCTAGCACAAGCACATGTTGAAAACATGATGTCTGGTCTAGAAGCTGTAAGATACATCAAGGACCCAATCATACATCTGTAAAGGGTTTCATCAACCGCTTTACCTTTCTGATCTACATCTAGTTGTGTGATGCTGCTCATGGGAGTAGAACAGGGCTTACAGGATTGTAAATCAAACTTATTTAACAACTCTTTGGTATACTTGGACTGATGGATGAAGATTCCATCATCCAGTTGTTTGATTTGCTAACCCAGAAAATACTGTAATTCTCCCATAGCACTCATTTCAAATCTCAGCTTCATAAGCTTTGTAAATTCATCACACAACTTTGGATCAGAGGATGCAAAGATGATGTCATCAACATAAATCTGAACAAGGAGCTTATGTTGTCCCACAGTCTTGATGAATAAGGTTTTATCAATGGTGCCTCTAGTGAACTTATTCTCTAGAAGAAAGGTTGAGAGTGTCTCATACCAGGCTCTAGGTGCTTGCTTCAGCCATAGAGAGCCTTATCAAGCTTGTACACCCAATCAGGATGTTTATTGTCCTCAAAGCCTGGTGGTTGACACACATAAACCTCTTCTTTTATTTTTCCATATAGGAAGGCACTTTTGACATCCATTTGATAAACCTTGAGACTGTGAAAGGCAGCATAAGCTAAGAACAGTCTGATTGCTTCCAGTCTGGCCACAGGTGCAAAGGTCTCATCATAATCGATGCCTTCCTCCTGTGCAAACCCTTGGACAACCAGTCTGGCCTTGTTCTTGATAATTTGGCCCTTCTCATCTGTTTTGTTCATAAATACCCACTTGGTGCCTATAGCACACTTATCTTTGGGTAATGGAACAAGCTCCCACACTTGCTGTTTCTTGAATTGAAGAAGCTCAAGCTGCATAGCTTCCACCCATCCATTGTCTCTTAAAGCAATATGATAGTTCTTTGGCTCTTGCTGACTGATGAAGAGAGCATAGAAGCAGAAGTTGGACAATTGATTCCTGGTTGAAACTCCAGCATGGATATCACCAATGATTTGTGAAGTGGGGTGATTCTTGAGCTCTTGATAAACTATAATATCTGTGCAAGTGTTTGTAGACCCATCAGCAGCAACAGATGGTGATGGAGATTCCTGAAACCATGTAGAGGATGGCAGCTCAAACGAAGTAGAGCAAGCAGAAATCTCATCAGCATTTGAAGTGGATGGAGCTGCTGAGGCTACAGGAGCATCAGGTTCAGTGAACTTGGGCAGATTGTCACTAAACCTGAAGAGGTGAGTACTAACTTCATCATCATCAGTACCACCAGGTGGAGATCTGCTGACAGGCTCAACAGATGGAGATTGATAAGGAACATATTGCAGTATGTCCAGATCAAACAACTCCACAGGGTTTTGTGGAATCTTGTCCTTTGGAGATCCATTGAACTTAACATGCAGAGTTTCTTCAACCCCCTTGGTTCTACAGTTGAAGACTCTGTATGCTTTGCAAGTTGATGAATAACCAACAAAGTACCCTGCATCCACCTTACTAGCAAACTTATGGAGTGGGTTGCTAGTGTTGAGAATAAAACAAGGACACCCAAAGGCTCTAAAGAATGAAATAAGAGGAGCCAAATGATGAAGAACTTCATATGGAGACTTCATCAACCTCTTATTTACTAAAGCTCTATTTTGTACATAGCAAGCTGTATTGACAGCTTCAGCCCAAAAGGTCAGTGGCAACCCAGAGTCAGCCAACATTGACCTTGCTGCCTCAATGAGGGTCCTGTTCTTTCTCTCCACCACTCCATTCTGCTCAGGAGTTCTAGGAATGCTAAACTGCCTTCTAATTCCCTTGGACAGGTAGAAGTCATCAAGTGTGTGGTTTCTAAATTCTGTTCCATTGTCACTCCTCACACACTTGACCTGTAGGGAATACTGCTTTTCTACTTGTAACACAAAGTTCATTATTGTCTTTGCTGCTTCATCCTTGGAGTGCAAGAAGAAAGTCCATACAAACCTGGAGTAATCATCCACAATTACCAGGCAGTATTTCTTCTTTTCCATGCTCATTACTCTGACAGGACCAAAGAGATCCATGTGCAGAAGTTGTAAGCAGGCAGTGGACTTTGGTTCTTCTATTGAAGGAAATGAAACTTTGTGTTGTTTTCCTTTCAAGCAAGCAGTGCAGTCATCTTCACACTTGAACTCCTTCAGAGGCAATCCTCTTACTAAACCATGGCTTATAAGCTGATTCATGTTCTTGAAATTTACATGACCCAGCCTTCTATGCCATAGTGTAGACTCTTGAGGAGATGCCTTGGAGAATAGGCAGGGATGGCCTTTTAGATCCATCTTTTTGGAAAGATCTAAGGCATACACTCTTCCTGTCCTGTTGGCCTTCAGGAGAGTGTGTTCATCCAATGCCTTGTCAATCAAACTCAGAACTTTGGATGACAGAATCCGACAGTTCTGGCTTGTGAAAAGGGCAACATGGCCTTTGTCACACATTTGACTAACACTCAAGAGGTTGTACTTGAGATTCTCCACATGGTTAACATCATCAAACCTTATTTCCCCGTTGGAAACAAAGCCTTTTCCGACGATGTAACCCTTTGCATCATTGCCAAAAGAAACAAATCCCTTCTTTCCTTGAGAGTAGTCATTAAGAAGGGAGCTGCTTCCTGTCATGTGCATGGATCCTCCACTGTCTACATACCAGATGCTTCTATGGCATGTTGAAGAACCCTGCAAACACAACCATGTGTTAGTTTGTCTTGGAGACCCAAACCTGCTTGGTTTTGGGTCTGTTCTCAGCTACAGGTGCAGCACTAACAGTTGTGTTGTGTGTGACAGCTTGAGGTGAAGAAGATGGTACAGAAGAGGAACCCTTTGGCTTGGACTTCCTTTTCTGTGGTTTCAACACAGGAGCATCTAAGTGGTTGACTCTTCCCACTAGCTGCTGAACCATCATCACCAATTGTGTCTGATTCTGTGATAAGGCTTTCAGCTCTTCAGACACATTGGAGTTTGCTGATGATGAGTTCCTATGTTGTACCATCTTTTTCTGAGCAACCTCAGCTGTTGCCTGAGTTATCCCTACCTTCTTTTTAGATTTAGCTCTGGGCTTAGGGATTTCAGGCTTGGATGTTGCTAATACAAACTTGGTTTCAAACTCATTCTTCATTTTATTGATGCTCTCAGTAATTTTCTCCTTCTGTTTGAGTTTGGAACCCCTTTTGTACCAGCAATCATCAGTAAGATGATTGAACAAGCCACATATCTCACATGACTTTTTCTTCATCTTATGCTTATCATCAGCTGAAGAGGATTTAACTGCTAAAGACTTGTTCTTTAGCTGTTTGTCATCAGTACTAGCAGTTTTCTTCCTAGTGCCTGCTTTCCTGGTATCCTCTCTAGCTGTCTTCAAACCTTTCCTACTGTTAGTTTTCTTCTCTTTAGTGCTAACAGTATTTGAGGTTTGAACTTCAGATGTTGTCATTTGCTCTCCAGTACCTTCAGTACTTCTAGTGACAACTCCTGAGTTGATAAGCCTTTTGGTCATGTGACAGTCTATCTCTGATGATGCTGATTTAGAGGATAGTAAGTCACATGATGAGAAGGATTGGTTATTGCTCTCCCCATCAATTCAACTTCTGCTCTTGAAATGAAGTCTGTGGGAGGAGCAGTGTGATTATAACCAATGCCAAACTTCACATTGGAAGCTGATTGCTTGCTAAGAAGCATTTCAAAACCCTTGCATGATTGCACCCATCGATCACACTCAACTTGGGTGGTTGCAAGAGTTTCCTTGAGGTCTTTGTACTTCTCTAGAAGTACATCTTCCCTAGCTTTATCATCTTTGATTTGGCATTTAAGCTTGTAAATCTCATCATTTTTATCTTTTAGAACAACCTCAAAATCAGCTTTTCTTTTGGAAATAGTGTGCTCAAGCTCAAGATTTTTATCTATTAAAGCTACATTTGCTTCTCTAATAGAAGAAAATGCTGCTATGCATGACTCTGAACAAAGCTTGGCTTTTGCCTTAGTGGATACCTGAGATGAGGCATTTGTTGATGACCCTTCAGCAGAATCAAGGGCCATCAGAGCAAGATTTCCAAAAGGTTGATCACCACCATGTTGACCAGCACCTTGGAGTAGAGGTTCCTAACCAGATAGCTCTTCTGGTAGACTACTCCAGTCAACAGTAGTTGGGGTGAAAAAGCTTTGTTGTTGAGGTTGTGTGTGATGATGAGATTGGGAAGAGTGAGGCTCTGGAAGAGCATGAGGTGGTTGAGCCGGGGGTGCTTGAGTTTGACCAGGCTGAGGCATGTAGTAACAGGGGTAAGGATAAGGCATATGACCCTGTGGCACAAAATAAGCAGGTGGTGCCTGTGCCTGAGAAGGATGGGTAGAACTGTAGGAAGGTTGCCCTTTGTGCTGTGAGCTATTGCTGGGAAAAGTCACAAAGGGTGCAGATGAGTTAGATCCAGATGATCTACACTCTCTTGCAAAGTGTCCAAGCCTTTGGCACTTGTGACACCTCAACTTGCTCTTGTCAAAACCAACTTTGGTTTTGCCAGAGAGTCCTGGGAATTTCCTACCAGTTCTTTTGTAGAACTTTTGAGAGCGGATATTTATCATTGCCATTTGGTTCAAAATATCCATCTCTTCCAGATCATCATCTGGAATGCCCTTCAAATCCTCCATCAGAAAACAAAAATTGTCACCACCACCTCCTGAACTACTAACACCAACAAAAGCTTGTTCTGAGTTGTTAGAGAAATCAATATGCTCATCATAAGAACTTTCTGATTAAGCATATTCTGACTCATGACTTATCAAGGCAGCATTACCTTGGACAAAGTCATCAGCAAGCTTGCCAGAAGAGGACAGCTTCCTCTTTTGCTCTATCTCTCTCTCAAAGTGAGCAACTTCCCATGAAGTTGTGTGAGAGATAGAGTTTCCAGATCAGCTCTGGAGCATAGGACAATGGTATATGTGTCCCACCTCTCAGGCAATGACCTGAGGAACCTGTTGTTCATCTGGCTTTTGGAGTACTCTTGTTTGACCATCTTTAGCTCAGAGATCAAACAAGAGAACCGCTCATATTGCTGGGTCAGAGTCTCACCCTTTCTATATGAGAATGTCTCATATTGTTGGGCGAGGATTTCCCTATTGTTTGCTAAGACCGAATCAGTTCCTCCAAATTGTTCCTTTAGAGCAACCCATAGGTCATGAGCAGACTCATGATGCAAGAGCCCTGAATATATCTCGTTTGGAATGGCCATGGCTAAAATTCCATGGGCTCTAGCATCAATTTCGAACAGCTTTAGATCTTCGTCCGAATATTGTTCAGGTTTCTTCGCAACATGTTCATTAGATTCCGGGACGCTCACCATAGGCTTGTATGGCCCATGCACCACTGACTTCAACAACCAGCACTGTTGACAGCCAAGTGGTGTAGCATACGTCTTTGCCATATGTTATACTCGTTCCTAACCAGCATCGGAGGCTTGGTTGCGGAACCAGTATTGTGAGGATCATTGGTTGGTGTTGTCATCTCAGGTTTTGGTCAAAAACAAGTTTAACACGACAAACGTAACTCAAAACCACCAAAAGACCTCAAGATTTTGGCCGGAAACAGCAGAAACTCACTCTCTATGGCTAATTCTTGCAAATTGCTAATTCGATCAAACTGAGAGATCAAAAGAGCATTTTCAAATGATCAATAGTGAAATCGATCAATGATTAACCTGCTTTGATACCATTTGACAGGATCTCAGCCTCTCGGTTGATCAATTAGATTATATTTGCAGCGGATTTAGCACATTAATTAGCAATTAAAGCAAGAACATAAAAGATATTTCAATTTAAAAGCATAAACATAGAGAGAGAAGAGTTCTGCGAAACAATAAATGTTCTATTGGTCGCACGTTTCGGCAATTAAAACTGTATGGTTACCCATCCTTTTATAGGCGGCAAAAGGATAGGTTGATGTCCTTTTTCTGACATCACTGAATATTCAAATTACAACTGACAAAAACATAAAACTACTGAAGATGTCAACAACTGACATCTTCTTACAAAAGTTCCTAAGTGCTGACAAAAGTAAACTACTGAAATCCTACAACGACTGAAGAACAAACTTCAGTCGTTTATAACTACTGATACTATAACAACTGAAGAACATGCTCTTCAGTTGTTGTACAACTACTGAAATGAAATAAACTACTGAAAAGGAAAAACCATCACAACAACTGAAGAGGACTTCTTCAGCTGTTGTGACAAACTCTGAGTCTTCAGTACTTGGTCTTCAGACTTTGCTTCAGATGATGTAACAACTGATGACTTCAGTAGATATCATCAGTTGTTATCTTCAGTCTTTGTCTTCAGACTTTGTGCTTCAGTAGAAGGTCTTCAGTTCTTCAGTTCTTCAGCTTTTGATTCTTCAGTACTTGTCTTCAGTACTTGAAGTCTTCAGTACTTGTAAGATCAGTACTTCAGACTTTAGTACTTAGTCTTTAGTACTTTGGAGTCTTCTTCAGCTGTTGTTCTTCAGTTCTTTGATCTTCATACTTTGTTCTTCAGACTTTGCCAGAACAGCTGATGGTTGGAACTAAGATGCTCTTGAGTCTGACATTCAAGCAAGGAAACACATAGCTGATGGGAGTCTTCAGCAGTTGTTGTGATGTCATGTGGAGTTAGAGGTTTTCCTGATCTTGGCTCATTGGTTCTTTTGGTCCAACAAAGAATAACCCCAAACTTTTGAGCAACCACTATTCCCGTATACGGCATTATCATCCAATGTTTCTTCTGGTGCAGGTTCCACACTTTGCCAATCGATGGTGTGACGTAATTCGTTATACTGTCTGGGGTACAAAGTATCGAAAACTTCTCTGTACTCCAATTCATGTCTGTCCACTCTTCTAAAAGCTGTGTCCGCACATACATCCACTTATTTTCGTCAAACCCTAAGCCTAAAGCTATTGATCGAAAACCACAATTCCCATCGGGTCGGACATCTCGTATACGTGAAATATACTGATGAAAGATTGACGGAATCCAATTTTTTAACCTGTTTATATTGTTTAATTGGCGATCTCTGACAATCGAAGAAAACTCATTAGTACCCTGTGATACTTTAGAAGACGTTGAACGACTACGTTGCATGGTAGGCTTCTGAGGCTTTACAGTTGAACTTGTTCTTCCGGAAATGTGAGACGCAATAAACGAGCTATGTCTCGGCATGTCGCACGTACTTTGTTGAGTGTCATACTTTTGTTGTTGAACCTTTAACGTTGGACGACCGCGAATATCTGTTTGCACAACAGGCGCTTTTTTGTTATTTTTCCATGGATACATAATTTTTTTATTTTTTCCACCAAACTAAATTCTATAGCTATGGTTGTGTCATTATTTGTTGTTTCACCCGTTCCATTTCTTCTTCAACATCAACTTTTTCATCCACCATATATGATGGTTTAATTTTATCAAGCTTCGTCCAAAATACGTCAATTGCATCTAACGGAATTTTAGTGCCTGCATTAAAATGTATAAATTAATATATAATTTATTACTTTAATAGAAAAATGATAATGATAGAGCGGCTATTACCAGAATGTTCATATTATTCCAGCCGACAAGCACAAGGCAAGTCACAACTAGTGAAAAGATGACAACCACATGTTGCATTTACAGAACGCATCACACGCAATTTAGTGTTTTCGGCAACTAATAATGAAGAGCTATGTGTGAAACCTTGCCTCTTAAGTAATCAAACAGCAGAAGTTTATGATGATTCATGGTTTTAATTTTGCTTGTCTCAAAGTTTTCTTTTAAATTTACCTCTTATGTGTTCACCAATTGATCTACAAACTCCACAAGTTTATCCAGTGAGCTATTTGTTGATTTAATATATCTTTTAAATTTGCATGCTGACTCTCCACCCTATTTGTTGTGTGTTGGCCGAAATTGTGGTTCGAGTTAGTCCAGGCTGATACAAACATTTCTTTGTAACTCTCTAACCAGTTTTTGTTTATATATGACAATACTTTTGAAAATATAATAAAACATAATTAAATTATATATTAAACAGTACTGTATGTATGTATGTAATGAAAAACTTACTTTCTCGATTCGCTTCAACTAGTCGTTCATAAAGAAGGTTATAGTTATACTGGTAAATCTCCGTCGTGGGAGACTCACACAAACGTGCCCATGTGTATTTAAACTTTCTCCAGTCATCTTTCGTAAAACTTGCTTTACAGTGTTTCGCGATATTTTCATCAATATGCCACCTGCATAAACACTTTGAAGCATTCGGAAACACTTTAACACATGCGTTCATTAAAGCGAGATCTCTGTCTGTTATTATGACGCACGGCTCCATACACTTATTTAACGTATCTTTCAATCTATTAAGCACCCATTCAAAATTATCTTCCCGTTCTTTGCTAATAAACGCATGAGCAACACAAAATGTCTTGTGTGTAGAGGTCACACCAACAATCTGAAGAAACGAAAGCTTGTACATGTTTGTTTTATATGTAGCGTCTATCATCAGCACGTGCGGAAATGCACGCCAAGTGTCGTATGATTTAGGATGACAAAAAAATATCTTCTACCACATTTGTATCGGGATCTTCTCGGGTGTAATAAACGTACCTTTTAATAGATAAAAGGTTTTCTAAGACTTGCATTGGTGTTTCACCGACTTTTCTTTCACTTCTTATCTTATATTGAGCGTTGTATACGTCTCTGGTTATTGATGCGTTATTAGGATTTTGCTTTTTAATAGCTGATAAAATGCTACGAGGCTCCATGTTCTGTTCAGTAAGCTGCTCCACCAAATTGTATTCGTTTTGAGAAAACCTTCTTACAAAAGGATGCCCCTCCATATGTTGAGCAGGATCATGGTTATGTTCGTCACTTCGCACCTCTAATTTCCACGAACGACGTTTATTGTCGTATATCCCTACTAATTTAAAAGGACATTCGATTTTTTTGCTACCAGATCGTCTAACTGTTGCTTTACTTTTGTGTTCGCTAGCACGATCACAGATAAGCCACACCTTTACGACCTGACCGTCTTTTTCTTTGATCTTCGTGTAATAATAATGTAACCATTATCACGTCCTCTATTAACAGCCCAACAGACTAGCTCAGAGAGAGATAAAAAATTTTGAGACGTTTCAAACGATACTTTCGTCGTTTGTTTTTCATCACTCGAGAGTATATTATTTTGTTGCGTGTCGTAAGTTGACTCTCGGCAAAACTCAACTTCATCATCAGGAACATACGATTGGTTTAAATCTGGCAGTCCTGTCTCGTAAGCAGATTGAACGTACGCATCATCTTGATTACTATCCGCCACGTACGAATATTCATTTGAATATTTACCAAACAAATAGTTACCGTCCCAAAACGACATACCGAACGAATAAAAAGTGTGATATTTTGAGAGAGAAATACGTTTGAGATTTACGGAGATCGAAAGCGTTATCGAAAGCGTTGTCGAAAGCGTTCTTATATAGTTGAAAACGAATCTTGTGTCCAGTCACTTATACGTGGCGTATGGGTCTATACGCCACGTATAGGCTTGCGGATTGCACCTATACGCGCGTATGGGTCCATACGCCACGTATAGGCTTGCCACGTCTTCCACGTATGGAACCATACGCTACGTATATTCGTACATGGTACAAAAATGCTTTAAAGGCCGTCTGATGTATATTCGTACATGGTATAAAAAAGCTTTAAAGGAAGTCTGACAACTATACGTAGCGTATGGGCCCATACGCCACGTATAGGACTCCTATACGCAGCGTATGGGCCTATACGCTGCGTATAGTCTTGCCACGTTTTCCCCATATGAGCCCATACGTTGCCTGTAATCGTACATGGTACAAAACAGTACGTCTGACACCTATACATGGCGAATGGGACCATGCGCCACGTATAGTGCACAAGCCTTGGGCGCACGAGCACTATACGTGGCGTATGGACCCATACACCACGTATAGTGTTCATGCGCCCAAAGCTTAGCCTTTGTTCAGGCACACGACCATTGTTAAGGCGAATGAGCACTGTTTACGCGCTTGACTTGGAAAAGAAAATAGGATTACGTGGGTCAACTATTTATTCAAAATAATTTTTGGTAAACTATAACTCTTATTTCATTTATATACATACTTACGTACACATAAATGTCTTGATTACTTAATAATCATTTCAACTAACTCGGGTTCCACGATATTAGTCGGTTACGATGAAATCTTGAAAATTATTCAGTTTAACCGTAACCGACTAACACCGATGGAACCCGAGCCAGTTGAAACGATTCTTAAGTATCCAATTCAGATATATGTATATATGTATGTAAATACTTACTGAAGTAAGAATATATAGTATTACCGAGTAAATTATTTGCGAGAAGAAAATGTTGAACCACAAAACTCAAATTTCTTGTGATGTTGAATCTAAGCATCAATCACTAACACCGATCGAACCTTTACATTTTTTTGTGAGTGCGCGAATGCTTTGCCACCCATTATATACACAACGAAAATGAGCCTATACGGGACGTATAGGTCTATACGCCAGGTATAGGTCGATGCCGTACATGACAAGTGGGTAGGGCCCTGACTGCTGCATCGACAGCTATACGCGGCGTATGGACCCATACGCTGCGTATTGCCACCAACTTCTGCACATGTCAATGTGTGGGACATGTACGACACCACCTATACGCCGCGTATGGGCCCATATGCGGCGTATAGGTTGGGTTGATGTATGTATGTATATTTTTTAAAGATTTTTGCATATAAATTTTGTGTTATTTTAACGTATATGTACGTACGTATTTATGTACGTACGTACGTACGTACGTACGTACGTATGTATGTATGTATGTATGTATGTATGTATGTGTGTGTGTGTGTATGTGTGTATGTATGTATGTATGTATGTATGTATGTATGTATGTATGTATGTATGTATGTATGTATGTATGTATGTATGTATGTATGTATGTATGTATGTATGTATGTATGTATGTATGTATGTATGTATGTATGTATGTTTGTATGTATGTATGTATGGATGTATGTATGTATGTATGTTTGTATGTATGTATGTATGTATGTATGTATGTATGTATGTATGTATGTATGTATGTATGTATGTATGTATGTATGTATGTATGTATGTATGTATGTATGTATGTATGTATGTATGTATGTATGTGTGTGTGTATGTATGTGTTTATGTATGTATGTATGTATGTATGTATGTATGTATGTATGTGTGTAGGTATGTATGTGTGTTGTACATGTGTAAAGATTTTTGCGTATAAACATATAAGATAAACATAAACAGATAATAAACATATAAGATAAACATAAACTGATAATATAAATAACAAAGTTTTTAAATTACATAACAAAATAAAAATTACAACGCTATCAAAACTACGGGGAGTCAGGGTAATCTCGAGGCGGTGGTAACGGCGGAGGATCAATACCAGCAGCACGGGCTCGCGCAGTCTCTAGCTGAACGTGCCACTCCATAAGATCCTTAACTCGATCGAGCCGTCGACTCTGCTGCCGTAAACTCCTAGAAATGTCCTGCATAAATGTCTCCATACGTGCAGGCAGCCTCACATCTCTATAAATATGTCGCGGGAACTGAGGCTGAGGAGGCGGCTGATGTGGCTGAGGTGGCGGCTGATCATGTGGCTGCTCGTCGGGTGGAGGCTAATCATGCGGCTGCCCGTGCTGCTGCTGTGGATCGGCAATGCCGAGCTGCTGAACAGGTGCAGGCTGCCAGATCTCCCCGGGTCGAAGAGAGAATCATATGCCACCCGGAAACTGGCGTATAATACGCATGCCGAATAGTGTACGATCTAATCTCACCGGCTCGATCTGCGAAGACACGTCACTAAGATGCCGAGGAAGATAACCTAAAGCTCGGGCAATCACCGTGATGTACGCGCCGCCGTACACCGCTCCTCGCTCCTGCCGATGATAATACGACGCAAAATACTCTGCCAAACATCTCGCCAGGTTGCACCTGGTCCCCGTAATCAACCCTGAGAGAACGGCAAACTCCACAGTCAGCTCACGGTAATACCCTCGGTGAACAGAGGGTAACAGTCTCCGGCTCAAAATACAGCCCTGAGAGAACGGCAAACTGCTCAATGGACATCTGATGTGCATGTCCACAAAGCATAAAAGAAATCTCGGAGCGCTCATCGTCCTCCTCCATCTCGTCAGGACGAATATAGGTAAATGTGGATAAAAACTCCACAGTCAGCTCACGGTAGGACGGCAAAAAAGCGATCTCAAAGAGACGTCTCCACGGCTTATCGTCTCCGATAATAGCAGCAATACGATCGCGCTCTCCTAGCTCGGCCATAACCCCAACCTTGACGGCGGAAACGTCGAGGTGTGAGGAATACGATTGTTCACAGCCACATAACGCTATTGCCTGAAACATGTTAAAAATAAAAGGTCAACATATTGTTGGTGAGCATTCTATAGTTTTGAATACATAAGTATATAAAAGATGGCAATTCATGTTGTAAATTAAAGAACAAGGTAACTAGGGATGTAAGACAGAATGCACAATCAAACCTTGACAAAATTTTACAAGTCTCAAACGTGTACTTGGACCAACCAAGTTATAAGTATATACGATTAGCTAAGTGTACTTGGATCAACTAAGCAGGCTTGTCAGGCCCATAGATCTATGACGTCACCAGGCTAGCAATAGTTAATGATTGTACATTTATTCGACATTACATGGTAGCTACAAGATTCAACTAATCACAACACACAAGCAAATTGCCATAAGTTTACAAGAATCAAACGTTTACAAGCGCAATGGTTAATAAGTAACATATTTCACCCCAAAGTGTGAAAATATGAAAAAGGGGTATATAGAAATACTCACCTGGTAATTAAGTATATGAATGACGATTAATAATGATAATAGACGACGTTCCAATGTAATCCTTCACGAGATACCTAAGAATATATATACTGACGAGATTTAAGTTTAATTATATTAAACTTAACGTTTTTAACAGGAACTAGGGTTTTTGGTGGAGTTTGGGGGTTCTTATAAATAATATTAGTTATCAAGATTATATATATCTTTATACAATAAAGAAAAAAACTTTATTAATCCATTTTATAAAAGTTTTTAAGAAATTAAATTCTTATAAAATAATTAAGTTCATACAATGTAAATAAGATTTCATAATTGACGTAATGATATTAACGTAGTGATTTCAACAATTATTTAAAGTCTATTTTTTTATAGAAATTTAACTAGTTATGTTATTTACAATTAATAAAATAAATAAATAAAATGTTGAAATAAATTTCAGGAAATAATTTGTTTGTTTTAAAATTTTCTAATGTTTGTAAAAACATTTTTATGATTTTTAGATTTTTTTTTATAATTTTTAAAGGCTTAAAAATAGCCTAAAAAAAGTGTGAGGTGGCCCGGGGTCGAACCCGGGACCTCTTGGATAACATGGAGCGCAGGAACCAGTGAACCAGAAGGCCTAAGCCACGAAAGAAGTGGGTTCCATTTTGTTTTAAACATAGTTTCATTCAAACCCCCAATTCACCCGAGCCCTAGAATTTGATTTGATCCAATTGACCACCAATTCGATTTCGATAGCTTCTGAAATCATGGGGCTTTTGTTCCCCATGAGAAATCGAGTATGTGTGTGTGTCGAATTACCTATATGGTGATCGATTTGGTGATGAACTCGTCAAGAACAGATCCGCGACAGAGGTGCCAATCGAATGATGCTCAAACAGTGATAATAATCGAATTAAACTTGAAGGAAGCTTCGAATGATGTTGGGGATTAAAAGCCCCTTATTAGTTTTTGTTAAAATTGATCGGAGATGGGATTAAATCGAGTTACAGGTCCGCGGTTTTTGGGGTATTCGAATGGAGTTATTTATGTTGACTTTTGATGCGATCGTCATGAAGACAGATTAGATGTAGTTATATAGTGTTTTAGGTTTGATTAATTTAATTGTTAGTGGGATTTTGGTGCCCGATTTTGCTGAAGTTTTGGTCGATCATGGAGGAAAAGGAAACGGGAAAGAGGGGGGTGGGGTTGGGTGTGTTTTGAAATTTTACAAAAATTACACAATGGTCCCTGTGGTTTGTAGTGTTTGAACAATGAAAACCAAAGTTTTAATTCAGTTTAAAAGAAGTTACAATTTAACCCTTAAGGTTCCAAATTGTTGTTATTTTATGTAAGATTATTGTTTATAGGCTTTAAAATTTATATTTTCATTATTATTATTATTATTATTATTATTATTATTATTATTATTATTATTAATATTATTAACGTGCCGTGAAATACGAGATGTTACATCCCAATCTACAGCCTTTTGATGACCGAACTTCATACGAATATATTTTGAGCACTTAGCGTGCTCAATGGAACCGGCCTCAAACTGCAGCCAAGGATGCTCAGCAATATGGTCAACAACGTCAGCCTCAATATCAGAATCGGAAGACATATCTGCATAAGAAAACAAATAGGTCAAAAACAATGTATACGTATATATATATATATACATATACATATACATATGTATATGTATATGTATGTATATGTGTATGTATATGTATATGTGTTTGTATATGTATATGTGTATGTATATGTGTATGTATATGTGTATGTATATGTATATGTATATTTGTATATACATATATATATATGTACATGTACATGTATATGTATATGTACATGTAGATGTACATGTACATGTACATGTACATGTACATGTACATGTACATGTACATGTACATGTACATGTACATGTACATGTACATGTACATGTACATGTACATGTACATGTACATGTACATGTACATGTACATGTACATGTACATGTACATGTAGATGTACATGTAGATGTACATGTACATGTAGATGTACATGTACATGTACATGTACATGTACATGTACATGTACATGTACATGTACATGTACATGTAGATGTACATGTAGATGTACATGTACATGTACATGTACATGTAGATGTACATGTAGATGTACATGTACATGTACATGTACATGTACATGTACATGTAGATGTACATGTACATGTACATGTATATGTACATGTATATGTACATGTATATGTACATGTACATGTACATGTATATGTACATGTACATGTACATGTATATGTACATGTACATGTACATGTATATGTACATGTATATGTACATGTATATGTACATGTATATGTACATGTATATGTACATGTATATGTACATGTATATGTACATGTATATGTACATGTATATGTACATGTATATGTACATGTATATGTACATGTATGTGTCACAGGCCACGTATAGGTCAATCCTGCCCCTATACGCCGCGTATAGGGTCCCTCGTATGGGCCACAAGTCACGTATGGTCATCCCCCCTATACGCCGCGTATATATCTATACGCCGCGTATAGGGTACACACCTATGTGTCTTCGTCCCCAACTATAGAACTATACGCTGCGTATAGGCCTATACGCGGGGCTGTAGTCGCGTATAGTTCTATGTACCAGTTTTTAGTTCACCCATTATATGGCATAAAACACTACTTTAACGTTTAAATCAGTGAACGATTAACATAATAATGATGTAGGAACAATAATACATACCTGGATGTAGAAAAATCGAATATCAATACGTGTAGTATAGGGCTATACGAGAGAGTTTTTTTTCGAAGTGTGTGTTAAAATGAGAATATTTGAAAGATATAGCGGTTCCGTGGATCTATACGCCGCGTGTGGGTCCATACGCGGCGTATAGCTTATACACGTTTTTAAATCGACACCGACCTATACGTGGCGTATGGTCCTATACGCCACGTATAGGTAAACTGATGTGACGTCGAGTGTCAGTCATTAATGTCGCATTAATGGTCGATACCTATACGACGGGCATGGGCCGCGTATGGACCCATACGCGGCGTATAGGGGGTGTCGATTTAAAAAAGTGGGTGTCCCTTTATTAGGACCCTTAATTAAATGAATGGGAATTGTGATTAGGGTGTTTAAATTCAGAAATCCGAAAATTTATTCGAATATTTGAATTAAAAGAATTATATTATTTAATAAATTTTATAAAAATATAATAATTTTTATATAGGTTTTTTTCAAATATCCGAAATTTTATTAAAATATCCGAAATATCTAAAAATATTCAAAATATTTAATTACTATTTACTATTTTTAGGTTTTTATAGAAATATTTGGAGATTTCGGATATTTCGGATATCCAAAATATTCAAAAATTCTCAAAATCACTATCCGAATCCGAATTCAAAATTTTGGATATCCGAATTTCGGATTTTTGGATACTGCGGATTTGATTTCGGATTCAGATATTTTTGAACACCCTAATTGTGATATGTTTATATTACAGAATTATTTTTAACTTTTGAGAAGTAATATTATCAGTGTAACATCCGACCCTCATATCACTAATATTATCCGTTTTGCACACAAGAGGCTCACGTATTTGTTTGTTGCCCGGGTGAAAACTTTTAAGGAAGTCACTCATCCCTAGATTGCTACCACCTGAGCATGTTTAACTGTGAAATTCTCCTCTTACCCACAACCAATGCGTCCAAAATGCGTGGGTGATATTAGAGATCATACACTACTTATGAATCCAACTTCTTTTCTATCCAAGATCGATGTGAGATTTGCCTAGGGTGTCATAATCACCCCCTCTCTTTTGGACTCGTCATACTCGATAAGCCCGGTGACTCACATCATCGGTGAGGTTTGCCCCACCATCCCGAACGACACATGAATGGCTTTGATACAATTTGTAACAGCCTAAGGACCATACCAGATATTGTTCATTTTTGCAGTGGCACACCCTCAGGCGCCCACCCCTCACTATTTTAAAACGTGTCTGATACGAAAGGTATTCATCTTCATACAAGAAAGCTTTCGTTCTCTTTCCCAACTGATGTGGGATGTTCCATCCTCCCCCACTTGGGAGACCAATGTGCTGGCTAACACACCAGTCTGGCCCTTGCTCTGATTACATTTGTAACATCCGGGCCCGCATACCACAAATATTATTTTCTTTGCCAACGAGTAGATCACGAATTTGTTTTTGATTGTCCGAGTGAAAACTTCTCAGGGAGGTCACCTATCCCTGGATTGCTGCCATCTGAGCACGCTTAACCGTGTAGTTCTCCTCTTATCCACAACCAATGCTCCCAAAACATATTGGTAATATTGGAGGTAAGACATTACTTATAAACCTAACATTTCTCCTATTCATGGGCGATACGAGATTTGCCTAGAATGTCACACTAGTGTTGACTGCTTACTAAATCGTAACAGCATTATTTTTTGGTGTTAAATATTCAAAAATAACCATTATAACCTTTTATTATTATTATTATTATTATTATATTATTATTATTATTATTATTATTATTATTATTATTATTATTACCACCACTACTACTACTATTACTACTACTACCACCACCACCACCACCACCACCACCACCACCACCGCTACTACTATTATTATAACCAATTGACCACAATCACGACATCATCACAACACCACTATCACCGTATCACCACCACACAACTTTAAATCATCATCGGCTAAATCACACCAAACTGAGCCGCCATCACCATATCATTACCACACTACCATCGTCCACTGTCACCATTACCGGCGTAATTGCACAATCATCATATCACCACCACACCATCACCACCACCATCATTGAACCACAATCACCATGTTTGTGACAATCCAATCCACGAGCATGTTATTTTGTATCACATGCATTACATACACTACCACAAGCAGATTTAACTCATTCTACATCTTTTAAGAGAAGATCTTATCAAAACCTAATCGCTAAGTCTCCTTAACCTAGCTAGTGCCTCTCGATGCCTCCTTAACCTGCATCACGAGCTAAACACAAATAAAAAACAATTTGTTTGTGAGTCATAACCAATGCCTATAAGGCAATTAGACAACCTAATAATGTGTGAAAGTATGTATTAACAATCAAATCTAAAATTAACCCTCCGTAATGAGCATAAGTTTTGATAACATATGTGTCACTCTAGGTTTTATTATATACACAATAGGAGTGTAGGTTAAAGGCACAATGACCGACCTAATCCTAAGCTATCAATCAAGCTTAGCCCTATCCACAGTCTTTGTTGTGGCCTTAGACTATCCCTTGTCCTATCCATAAATCATTTTTATGCCTAAGACTAACATCAACCCCTAGTCATATCCACAGCCTCTGTTATGGCCTCAAACCAATCCAATCCTATCCATAGTCTCCGTTGTGATCATAGAATAAGTATTTGGCCAAAGGGTATGGTTCCACAACCTAGATGTAACGCCCCGAAATTTCCCGAAACGAGCCATTTAATAATAATGGGCTTTTAAGGGTTAATTTAAGAAATAAAGGGGTAAATTAGTGGGCTATGGATCAAATTAGCCTTAATGGGCTAGACTTGATGGGTTTAAGGGCCCTAATCAGCCCTTAAACATGCATGAGCAGCTCCATCTTCCACCATTTCAACCCTAGCCACCAAATTCGTAGAGAGAGAAAGTAGAGAGAGAAAGTGAAAAAAATTTAAGATTTGGAGCTTGAAGGTTTGAAGGATTGAAGTTCTAGTGGATTGGAGCATCAAACATAAGAAAAGAGCAACAAAACGAGGTAAGAATCAGCCTTTAAGGCCTTCTGTAGATCAAACCCGGATTCTAGGGTTTTGGGGTTTTGAAAAGTTTAAAGAAACACATAAAGGTCGAATTTTTACGTATGAAAACGTGTAAAAAGCTTAGATTTGGTTTCATGGAAGGTAAACCAAGGATTTGGACGTAAAAAGTTAAGATTTTGGGTTAAAAATGGGCTGGATCTGAGTTTCTGTTCATCCAGCGAAACTGCGCCCCGATCCAGCGAATTTAAGCATTTAACCAGCGAAACTGCACGTTAGTTCAGCGAGACTAGGAGAAGTTCCAGCGAAACTACAGTTTCGCTGGGGCGAAACTATAGTTCCGCCGGTAATCTCGCTAAGACCCAGACTGACCTATAGACCTTGCGAGAATAGGGAATTCCAACGAAAGTTGGGCGCTCAAGGTAGCGAATCTGTCTAGCGAAACTAGCAGAAGTGCTGCCCAGCGAAACTGCAGGCGAAACTGTAGTTTCGCTGTAGCGAAACTATGGGCGAAACTATGAAGAAAATGACGTTTTGCATGTTAACTTTCGTGCAGCTAGAGTATTCAGGCTATAGCCTAAGTGTCTTAGAATTTAAGCTACTTGGACGAGTTCAGGTGAGTTCTAGATCCCCTATTTTATACATGATTTAAATGTTTTGGGGCGGTATGCATACTAAGATACATACTTTTTATGATCAGTTCTTTTAAAGTAAAGCTTTACATACTATCTTATATGAGAAATGGGGTGTTATAATGAATTGATAGTGTGTTTTTCCTTATCGAGATATAACCTTGTAGTGATGAATTGCCTTCGAGATGTGTTGTGTTATATATATATATATATATATATATATATATAACTTAAATAAGAAGTGAAACGTAAAGAAAGGTTATGTGGCCCATAACGTGTACCTGGATAAAGTAAAGTCTTGCAAGTAAAGTCCTGCAGGCAAGGGATAAAGTAAAGACTTGCAAGCAATGGCTAAAGGAGGGTTGCATTTGTTGTGCCCTCACCCGGATAAAGTAATGCTCGAACAGGCAGGTCTGTAAGCCCTGAATTGGCATGACAATAATGGCCCGATCGAGTACGACTGTAAGCCCTTAATTGGCGTGTCGGTAAAGTCCTAGGCGAGCCTAGGCACCGATAGTGACAGAGAATTGACGGATAAAGAAGAGTAATAAATAACAAGAAATGAAAAGTAATGATAAAGTATCAATAAAGTGATAGCCTGTATGTATTGATGCTTGATAGATGAGAATTATTTTCAACTGATAAAGCTAATATCTCTTACAAAAGTTATTTAGCAAAGTAAACCTAGAATTCACTCAGCGAAGCTGACTTTTGTATGCATATCAGTTGACAGGTAAGAGTTAGAGCTACGGAATAGAGGCATGGGACTGAAGCTTCTTGGCACTAGAAGACTGGCATCCCTGATGAAGAAAAGATTAAGAGGACTTTAAATAAATTTTAAGAATTAAAGATAATGTTTATATTTCATTTGTAATGGATTGAAATTTACATTATTATCCGCTGCAATATATATTATACACATATGAGTAAATGACTGTTTTAAATCGATGTTTTGCTGTGAATGACCAACTGTGAGGCTTCCCTGAGAAAAGTGGGCCTTACAAGTTGGTATCAGAGCCAATGTTTAAGAGATTTGGGAAAATTATTTTATAAACCTAAACTTAAACAGAGAATGGGACCAAGTGTCAAGGATGCCAGTCCAAGAAGCTCCATGCCCAGAGGTAACAAATATGCTGTAGGTATTATTCTAGTGGATAGTGCCTTCTTATTTAAGTTAGAGCCGAAGTAGAGTAGGATAACGTTATCTGTGATGCCTATCTGAATTTATGTGACTTATACGTGCATAGACTAGGTATAGTAGGTTCTGGTGTTGGTGTGGTTCAGGATAGAAAAGTTTATGGCACGAGAAGTTCTGTAAGTAGTTAATCACAACTGGCCACTGTTATTAAAAATTTACAAAACTTGTCGTGAACTGAACTTGCCTTGAAGGACCATATTAACATTCTGAATCTTATAGGAAGTAGAAAGAATGGCACCAAAGAAAGAAGTTCCAACCATGGTCACCCGGAGGAGCACCAGGGGAAGGCCCCCGACTAAGGCAAAGGAAACTACAAGTGCAACTGTGAAGCCAACAAAAAGGTCAACCAGAAAGCCGATTGAGGAACCGATTAAGGAGGAGGAGGTTGAGTTAGGAACGGGAGCCGAGGGGTCTACCCCTGATCAGGCCAAACTGAAAGAGACGGTAAAGGAAGCTATTGCCCAAGAGGTGCATCAGGTCCTGTCTGGAGTGATGCCCGCTCTGCTTGCGGAATTTGTGGAGCAGGTTAAGGGCAACAGTAAGAAGAGTACGGCTTTAGAAAAGTTGATAAGAAAGGGGCAGTCAAGACTGAGGAGTTGAGCGACGAGGGAGATCGTCTGGGTAACCATGATGGCCCTGAAGTGGAAGAGAGGGCGAAGGGGTGCAGCTATGGGGATTTTCAGAGGTGTAAGCCCCCAACATTTGATGGTACTGGTAACGCTGCCACTGCTCAGCGTTGGATTAGGGAAATGGAAGCCGTACTGAAGATCAGCGAGTGTCGTGAAAACCAAAAGGTGAAGTTTGCTTCCCATTCCCTTTTGGATCCAGCACTGTGTTGGTGGGATAACATTGCTGAGTCTTACGGAGAGGAGGCCATTGAGAGGATGAAATGGCCGGAGATGAAAAGGTTGGTGATAGAGGAGTACTGCCCGGAAAGAGAGCTTGACAAGGTCGAGCAAGAGTTTGTGAGTTTGGAGGCTGGAAATATGACTCACCAGGAGTACACTACAAGATTCAATGAAATGGCACGTCTGGTGCCTGATTTGGTAACTCCTGAAGCCAAAAGGATCAAGAGGTACATACAAGGGTTGCCTCTAGACATTCGTAGGGATATGGTCACTGCTCGAACTAGTACTTTTAGATCAGCGGTGGACCTCAGTGGAAGGTTGTACGATCATCGCAGGCCGGTGATAGTGGGTGAGACGAAGAGGCTTGGAATAACAATGGGAAGAGATATGGAAGTGGTGGCCACCAACCGGGGAACAAGAAAGCAAGGGTGGATGCAAAACAGATGGTTGTGAAGGGGGTCGAGGAAGTTAAGAACTGTGAGAAGTGTGGGAGGAGGCATCCCGGAGAGTGCCGATTGGGTAGCCATGGGTGCTACCGGTGTGGGAAAACGGGTCACATGGCTAGGGAGTGCCCGGAAGTAAACGAGTGCTTTAACTGCCATGAGTCGGGGCACTACAGCAGGGATTGCAAGAAAGCCAAGCCGGGAAGCTCGGGCACGAGCAGGGGTGATAACAAGGGGGATGATGGAAAGCCCTAGGTCAAGGCAAGGGCTTTCACCATGAACAAGAAGGAAGCAAGGAAGGACCAGGACGTAGTGTCAGGTACGTTCCTTGTCAATGATGTTTGCGCCTCCATATTATTTGATAGTGGTGCCAGTAAGAGTTTCGTATCTATGTCCTTCTGTGCTACACTAGATGTCCAAACTAAGGAAATAGATGATGCCTTCGAAGTAGAAACAGCCGATGGTAAGTCCATTAGAATAGTCCGGATGATAGAGGACTGCCACATTAAACTAGGAGGCCATTACTTTCCCGCACGATTGTTTGTTATGCCCTTAGGAGGTTTCGATGTCGTACTAGGGATGGATTGGCTAGCTGCCCACGATGCTAACATAGTATGCCAACAGAAGATGATCCGATTAACGGCTCCAGATGGTAGTTCGGTTACGATCTACGGTGATAACGATTGTAAGGTTCCAAGGATCATTTCCATGATCAAGGCGGAGAAATGTATGAGGCGAGGGTGCGGAGCTTATCTAGCGTATGTCAAGGATGTCAAAGATAAGGCGAAAGAGTTGTCCGATGTGCCAGTGGTGCGGGACTTTCCTGACGTATTCCCGGAGGATCTGCCCGGAGTACCACCAGATAGAGAGATAGAGTTTCAGATTGACTTATTGTCAGGAGCCCAACCCATTGCCAAAGCACCCTACAGCCTAGCTCCGTCCGAGATGAAGGAGCTCATGTCACAACTGCAGGAACTCCTTGACAAGGGATTCATTAGGCCCAGCATTTCCCCATGGGGTGCCCCTGTGCTGTTTGTGAAAAAGAAGGATGGCAACATGAGGATGTGTATATTACAGGGAGTTGAATAAGCTGACCGTGAAGAATCGATACCCGCTACCCCGAATAGATGATCTGTTCGATCAGTTGCAAGGGGTAAGTTGGTTCTCCCGAATAGATCTCCGATCCGGATATCACCAACTGAAGGTAAGGGAGCAAGATATCCCAAAGACGGCCTTCCGAACGCGCTACGGCCACTACGAGTTTCTGGTTATGTCTTTCGGGCTAACCAATGCTCCTGCGGCATTCATGGACTTAATGAATCGCGTGTGCCGCCCGATGCTGGACAGATCGGTGATAGTATTCATTGACGATATCCTGATATACTCAAAGAACGAAGGAGATCATGCTTGTCATATCAAGGAGGTGTTAGAAACTTTACGAAGGGAGAAACTGTATGCGAAGTTCTCTAAATGTGCCTTCTGGCTACGGGAGGTACAGTTTTTAGGGCACGTTATAAATTCCGAGGGAGTAATGGTTGATCCAACGAAAGTTGAAGCAGTTACGCAATGGAATTCCCCGAGGACGCCATCCGAAATCCGTAGTTTCTTGGGATTGGCTGGTTATTATAGAAGGTTCATCAAAGATTTCTCGAAGATAGCTTCCCCATTAACAAGGTTAACGAGGAAGAACGTGGTGTTTGACTGGGGAAAGGAACAGGAAGATGCGTTCCAGGAATTGAAGGATAGACTAACCAAAGCTCCTATACTAACCCTACCGGAGGGAGATGAAGACCTAACGGTATACTCCGACGCTTCTTACTGCGGGCTAGGCTGTGTGTTGATGCAAAGAGGAGAAGTTATAGCTTACGCATCCAGACAGCTAAAGGACACGGAGGTTAATTACCCGGTTCACGACTTGGAACTTGCCGCAGTAGTGTTCGCATTGAAGATCTGGAGACACTATTTGTATGGAACTAAGTGCGCCATATTTACCGACCACAAAAGTCTGAAATATTTCTTTGAGCAGAAGGACCTAAATATGAGACAAAGGAGGTGGTTGGAGTTGATAAAGGATTACGACTGTGAAATCCATTATCACCCGGGTAAGGCGAACGTGGTAGCCGATGCCCTGAGCCGAAAGGAAGGATATGAACCGATCCGGGTGAAGGCGTGCCAACTAGTAGTGACCCCAGATGTTATGAGGATGATAAGCAAAGCTCAAATAGACGCTTTAAAAGAGCAGCAAATCAATAAGGAAAGGATGTGGGAAATGGATGAATTGGTAGAGAACACCTTGGGTGTTAAGACCTTCCATGGCAGGATATGGGTTCCGAAGCATGGTGACTTGCGGGAAAAGATTTGGACGAAGCGCACAAGACCCGCTACTCAATTCACCCAGGCGCGAATAAGATGTACCACGATTTGAAGAAAGATTATTGGTGGCCCGGGATGAAGAGAGATGTGGTTACGTATGTAAATAAATGTCTCACGTGCCTACAGGTGAAGGCTGAGCACCAAAGACCTTATGGTTATGTTCAGCCATTAGAAGTACCAGAATGGAAGTGGGAACATGTTACCATGGACTTCATCACCAAGCTACCCCGCACGGCAAAAGGCCACGACGCGATATGGGTGATAGTTGACAGACTAACTAAGAGTGCGCATTTCCTTCCAATCAAGGAAGCAATTAGTTCAGAAAAGCTTGCTGAACTGTTTATCCGAGAAATCGTGGCGCGACATGGTATGCCCATATCGATTGTTTCAGATAGAGATACGCGGTTCACCTCGAAGTTTTGGAAAAGGTTCAATGAAGAAATGGGCGCGAGGTTGCATGTTAGTACCGCATACCACCCACAGACCGATGGGCAATCGGAAAGAACGATCCAGACACTAGACGATATGCTTCGGGCATGCGTCATCGAATTTGGCGGTAATTGGGATGATCATCTGCCACTAGCAGAGTTCTCCTATAACAACAGCTACCACGCCAGTATTAAGATGCCCCCATATGAGTTATTGTATGGTCGACGGTGCAGAACTCCTATTTGTTGGGGTGATATCGGACAGAAGGAGCTAGGAAGCCTAGAGGTTGTGGAAGCCACAACGGAAAAGCTGGAGAAAATCAAGGAGTATATGAAGGCTGCAAAGGATAGACAAAAGTCATACGCCGATAGAAGGAGGAGACCAATAGAATTTAGCGTGGGTGACATGGTAATGTTAAAAGTGTCGCCATGGAAGGGGATTATCCGATTTAGGAAGAGGGGGAAACTGAGTCCCAGGTTTATTGGACCATTTAAGGTACTAGCACGAGTTGGGGATGTAGCCTACAGGCTAGACCTTCTAGAAGAATTAAGCGGGATTCACCCTACCTTTCATGTGTCGCACTTGAGGAAATGTTTAGCACCGGACGAGGTAGTCGTGCCTCTAGATGACATCGAAGTGGACGAGAACTGAACTATGTAGAACAACCAGTGGCTATACTGGATCGAAGGAGAAACAATTGAGAAATAAAGTAGTCAAGCAAGTTAAGGTGCAATGGAAACACCGAAAAGGGTCGGATGCCACCTGGGAATCCGAGGAGGAAATGAGACGCCAATACCCCGATCTGTTTAATGACGAGTCAGGTTT
The DNA here is from genome assembly GCA_024085815.1 of Flaveria linearis. Classification (NCBI taxonomy): domain Eukaryota; kingdom Viridiplantae; phylum Streptophyta; class Magnoliopsida; order Asterales; family Asteraceae; genus Flaveria; species Flaveria linearis. Next base: position 19,927,810 of record CM044008.1, read on the forward strand.
CGAGGACGAAACCTAAATAAGGGGGAGACTTGTAACGCCCCGAAATTTCCCGAAACGAGCCATTTAATAATAATGGGCTTTTAAGGGTTAATTTAAGAAATAAAGGGGTAAATTAGTGGGCTATGGATCAAATTAGCCTTAATGGGCTAGACTTGATGGGTTTAAGGGCCCTAATCAGCCCTTAAACATGCATGAGCAGCTCCATCTTCCACCATTTCAACCCTAGCCACCAAATTCGTAGAGAGAGAAAGTAGAGAGAGAAAGTGAAAAAAATTTAAGATTTGGAGCTTGAAGGTTTGAAGGATTGAAGTTCTAGTGGATTGGAGCATCAAAACACAAGAAAAGAGCAACAAAACGAGGTAAGAATCACCTTTAAGGCCTTCTGTAGATCAAACCCGGATTCTAGGGTTTTGGGGTTTTGAAAAGTTTAAAGAAACACATAAAGGTCGAATTTTTACGTATGAAAACGTGTAAAAAGCTTAGATTTGGTTTCATGGAAGGTAAACCAAGGATTTGGACGTAAAAAGTTAAGATTTTGGGTTAAAAATGGGCTGGATCTGAGTTTCTGTTCATCCAGCGAAACTGGCCCCGATCCAGCGAATTTAAGCATTTAACCAGCGAAACTGCACGTTAGTTCAGCGAGACTAGGAGAAGTTCCAGCGAAACTACAGTTTCGCTGGGGCGAAACTATAGTTTCCGCCGGTAATCTCGCTAAGACCCAGACTGACCTATAGACCTTGCGAGAATAGGGAATTCCAACGAAAGTTGGGGCTCAAGGTAGCGAAATCGTCTAGCGAAACTAGCAGAAGTGCTGCCCAGCGAAACTGCAGGCGAAACTGTAGTTTCGCTGTAGCGAAACTATGGGCGAAACTATGAAGAAAATGACGTTTTTGCATGTTAACTTTCGTGCAGCTAGAGTATTCAGGCTATAGCCTAAGTGACTTAGAATTTAAGCTACTTGGACGAGTTCAGGTGAGTTCTAGATCCCCTATTTTATACATGATTTAAATGTTTTGGGGCGGTATGCATACTAAGATACATACTTTTTATGATCAGTTCTTTTAAAGTAAAGCTTTACATACTATCTTATATGAGAAATGGGGTGTTATAATGAATTGATAGTGTGTTTTTCCTTATCGAGATATAACCTTGTAGTGATGAATTGCCTTCGAGATGTGTTGTGTTATATATATATATATATATATATATATATATATATATATATATATATATATATATATATATATATAACTTAAATAAGAAAGTGAAACGTAAAGAAAGGTTATGTGGCCCATAACGTGTACCTGGATAAAGTAAAGTCTTGCAAGTAAAGTCCTGCAGGCAAGGGATAAAGTAAAGACTTGCAAGCAATGGCTAAAGGAGGGTTGCATTTGTTGTGCCCTCACCCAGATAAAGTAATGCTCGAACAGGCAGGTCTGTAAGCCCTGAATTGGCATGACAATAATGGCCCGATCGAGTACGACTATAAGCCCTTAATTGGCGTGTCGGTAAAGTCCTAGGCGAGCCTAGGCACCGATAGTGACAGAGAATTGACGGATAAAGAAGAGTAATAAATAACAAGAAATGAAAAGTAATGATAAAGTATCGATAAAGTGATAGCCTGTATGTATTGATGCTTGATAGATGAGAATTATTTTCAACTGATAAAGCTAATATCTCTTACAAAAGTTATTTAGCAAAGTAAACCTAGAATTCACTCAGCGAAGCTGACTTTTGTATGCATATCAGTTGACAGGTAAGAGTTAGAGCTACGGAATAGAGGCATGGGACTGAAGCTTCTTGGCACTAGAAGACTGGCATCCCTAATGAAGAAAAGATTAAGAGGACTTTAAATAGATTTTAAGAATTAAAGATAATGTTTATATTTCATTTGTAATGGATTGAAATTTACATTATTATCCGCTGCAATATATTTATACACATATGAGTAAATGACTGTTTTAAATCGATGTTTTGCTGTGAATGACCAACTGTGAGGCTTCCCTGAGAAAAGTGGGCCTTACACTAGATTGGATCCGACTAAAAACACATATGCACGAGGTTTGAGTCAAGCATTACCTCCGATAATCATCTCTTTGCTTAATGATTTTTCTATGCCTAGTGCTTACCATCAGTCTGGACGTACCTCAGACCATGGCTGCCTAGATCTACGGATTAGTTTACTTCATAACACATAAAACATTTTATCAAATTATTTAATCAATTTGGATACAGTCCCAAAACATTAAGAAAAAGGGCACGGCTAGGCTCACAGCGATGAGCTTTTCCAATTAGTGTTTAAACACTTATCGACACACTATTAAAACCCTGTAACACATAGACATACTCATCAAGTCATTATTACTTCAAACGTGTAACCCCTGGGGATTCCCTACCCAAGTTAACTTATTTGGCTGGCCTTAATCATGTCAATGGCCTTAGGCTACCCATGCCCCTATTCTTCCCCATTACTGCTTAGACGGACACACATTGAAGAGCTAGGTTTTAAAGAGAGAGAACCAATATGGGACGTGCAAATGAGAAAAAATCCAGATTTTGGGTTTTATTTTGATTTGGCCGTTTAGGGCACCTTAGCGGACTGTTAAGTTAAGCTTGGTGGTCAACTATTGACTCATAAAAGGAACACCCACATCTTTAAAATGGAATATTCACATATTCAAAGTGAATATTCCTCACGGCCATTATGCTCATCCTTGGCGGTCTACCACACCCTTAGCGGACCGTTATTCATATGTCTGGTGGTCTACTCTGAAATCCCAATCTCCCGACCTCAACTCCTTTATTTGACAGACCGTTATGGCCACCTGTTTTAACCATAGCGGTCCGTTGTGGTTTGAAAAATTATTATATTATTGAATTATCTTAATTTTGATCTTCTTGATTACCACATCGTTCCTCTTTCTCGCATATTATCTATCCATAAACCGAGGGGTCACAGTATCACCAAGACACCATTATTGTCACCGTAGGCCTAATCACACATCAAACCTAATCGAATTCAAATCAAAACCAGAACTCCTACTACCGCCACATCCCATCACTAAACCACTGTTACCGTATCACCACCACCGTCACCGACCTAAACACACATTAAACTCCACAACGCCATCAAATCCAAATCGCACCGCAAACCTATTTGAATCAATCGAAGCTATAGCACCTACCAGGGTCACAACCCATCGATGTACCACCATCACCATATCACCATGCCAAAGGGTTTTAGTCATTTCGTACCAATTTAACTAGAAAAACAAACGACCATTGACTCAAAGAACCAATGGTGTTACACTTTAACAAACAGTTGAAAAATAATATAAAGTTTTAGAAGTTAAGACCAATCTCATAATATGAATATGCTACAGGGATAAACCATGTAATTAACACGCTAAGAAAAGAGAATACATCGTTATTGATTAATCTTTGGTAATTAAGCAGTTTAAATTTTTAAAAGAACTATACATTTCAATTTAACATCTTAGTAAATATAAAAACGAGGTTTAATGTTTTCAAAAATATAAAAACATATTGTACTTTTGATAAAAAATCCATACAAAAAGTTGGTCAACAAAAGTCAAATCCGGTTTTTAAAATTCGGCTTGGTTTGAATCTGTTTAAGTGAGGGAAATGGCCGAGTTTAAATCGGGTTGAGAATGGTTAAGTTAGGGTCTTATAGGATTGAAACTAGTTTCATCGAATATGATTAAGAACTAATATCAAATCTATGGATTGGATCGGGTTGGTACTGTGAGACTAGTTTGTCCATGAGTTAAATAATTACACTCATTTAATATATGAGCTACAATTTAAGTATGTGTATGGTTTGACTTATTTAAATTCAACTTAGTTCAAGATTTAATGAATTGAAAGATTTTCACGAGTCGAACTTAAATAAATCATAACATAAATGTGACATTAAGATGAATAATAGATGCAAAGATTCAAAACGAGGCTAGAGTCGTCGTTAACCTCGTCGAAGGATTTGATAGTCGCATGCTAAACTTGATTTTATTAAACAAAAATTAACAACAACTGAATGACTCGGTTTCGCATGATATGTCTTGTTTTCAGTCAGGATAATATCCATAACCATTTAGTAGAAAACCCACAGACCATAACTGAGAAAACTCATTAGCTTAAGCTTAAGCATTTTTTTCTCTAAGTGATACTTGTACCCGCAACATCTCATTTAGATTGCCACGAGACTACCAATGGACCAAATGGATTTGTTTTACGTTTAGTAACTAGTGAATAAGGAATGCAACTACAAAATGCCAGCCAAAATGTCATTTATTAGATTTTCTGACAATTGTTTTTGTTTTTTCTTTCATTTTCTCAAAAACGAAAGTGTTGATTTTACTCACCACAATAATATTATCTTGAATAGGTTTCTACATTCTTCAAATTTTATTGTTGATTTTTAATAGCAATCGATAATATATTTTTTGACAAACTATCGAACATTACATTTTATCATAATGAGCGATGGACACGGATTGTGAAAATTTAATGGCCTGTTTGGTATTTAATTTTTCATAGAGATTATAGGGACTTACATTTTTTACTTATGAATAATAAGTTCTTATAATTCTTTTTATTTGAACGTGAGAATTGGTAGCTTTTAGAAGAAAAAAACTCTTAACATCCTATAAAGAACATTTAAATTCCATTTCCTCAACTATTTTCTTGTATGTAATATTATTTGCACAATTGCACGCTATTTTATATCATTTCGTATTTTACAATTACCTACTACATCTACGACTATAACTTAAACGTAAAAAAACCCCAATTATATGCTCTATTTGTGTTAAAAATTGCTCCTTGTTTTAATATATATATATATATATATATATATTATATATATATATATATATATTGCATTATATATGTTGATGTTTATATCAAACTAGTATAAGCCCCCCGTGTTGCGGCTGGGGTGTAAAACTATACCAATTATCAATAATGTCACAGCACCATAGCGACCATCAATATCAGAAAAATAAAATCAAACGTAAAGTAGACTTAAAAACGTTAAACCACACACGTGAAACACGTAAAACATAAAAAACAATGACTAAGTAGATATACGGCTCGCACGTTACAACGGTAATGTCAAATGATAGAAAATAAGCATAACAACGTTGATGCACATGTGTTAATTATGACATGTTAAAATTTAAAATTTAGACCCTAAATGCAAAAGTTTGTAAAAAAGTAAAAAGTATTGGGAATTAAAATTGAAAGTGAAAAATTATAAAATATGTAAGATTATTGGATTAAAACGAAAAAATAAAAGGAAAAAGAGGTATGCACAACTTTTTATGCACATGGTACAATAGTTAAGACATCCACAAGTTTATAATTAGTATTATACTAGTGCCAAGCCCTCCACGTTGTGCGGTGGGCATAAATCATACAAACATCAATGTCACATCACCGTTAGCGATCACAGAACTGAAAAAACTCGTATTAAAGAAGAGAAAAAATAATAGCAAACGAAAAGTAGGTATAAAAATGTTAAACCGCTCACGCAACGTAAAACATTATAAACAGTAAATACTTTGATCTAGGACCCGCACGTTACAAAGGGGCCGTTAAACGCGAAAAAAGGTGTAACAACATTGAATGATACGCACATGTTATGACATATAACTCTCAAATTTAGATCAAGTATTTAAAACAAAAAGTTTATAAAAGATGAAAAGTATAGTGGAACAAAGTTAAAAGTAAAAAGTTATAAGGGTTAAATTCAAAAAACATGTAAAAATATTGAGATTAAAATAAAATTTAAAAGTTTAAATGGTTGTACTATGTGCATAAAATGTATAATATACATAGATGTTGGTAATTAGAATATATATAATATATATATATATATATATATATATATATATATATATATATATATATATATATATATATATATAGATATACATATACATATATATATATACATATACATATACATATATACATATACATATACATATACATATATATAGATATACATATATATAGATATACAAATACATATATATATATATGTATATATATATATGGTTATATATGCATATATATGTATATGTATATATATGTATATATATGTATACATATATATTTATACATATATATGTATATATGTGTGTATATATATGTATATATATAGAATAATATTCAATTGAGAACCATAAATCTGTAAAAAAACAGAAATAACAACTTAACTCTTATACTATTTATTAAATAAATATATCAAAATATTTGTAATTTTACTACTTTTAAGATAAATTTTAAAAATCACGATATCTATAGTCTTTTGATAATGTGCATCAATGCACATACATTATATTGCATATATGAACATTTTAAAGGTTTTCTAAAAAATTAGGAGAGAGGTATTAAAATGAAAGAAAAGATTAAAAAATAGAATCAAACCATCATCTTTTAGTATTACCAATTTAGTATTGCATATATATATGCATAAGCATACATATGCATATATATACATATATGTGTACGTGTACGTGCCTGTACGTGTACGTGCCTGTACGTGTACGTGCATGTACGTGTACGTGCCTGTACGTGTACGTGCCTGTACGTGTACGTGCCTGTACGTGTACGTGCTGTACGTGTACGTGCCTGTACGTGTACGTGCCTGTACGTGTACGTGCCTGTACGTGTACGTGCCTGTACGTGTACGTGCCTGTACGTGTACGTGCCTGTACGTGTACGTGCCTGTACGTGTACGTGCCTGTACGTGTACGTGCCTGTACGTGTACGTGCCTGTACGTGTACGTGCCTGTACGTACACGTACACGTTCACATTCACGTACATGTACACGTACACGTACACGTACACGTACATGTACCTGTACATGTTCATGTACACGTACCTGTTCATGTACACGTACCTGTACATGTACACGTATATGTTCATGTACACGTTCATGTACATGTACACGTACATGTAGATGTACACGTACATGTAGAGGTACACGTACATGTACATGTACACGTACACGTACACGTACATGTACATGTACACGTACACGTACACGTACATGTACATGTACACGTACACGTACATGTACATGTACATGTATATGTATGTATATGTATGTATATGTATGTATGTATGTATGTATGTATGTAGGTATGTAGGTATGTATGTAGGTATGTAGGTATGTATGTATGTAGGTATGTACGTACGTAGGTATGTATGTACGTATGTACGTAGGTATGTACGTACGTATGTATGTACGTACGTATGTATGTATGTGTGTGTATATATATATACACATATATATACATATATATATATACATATACATATATATACATATATATATATATATACATATGCATATGTACATATACATATACATATATATACATATATATATATATATATATACATATATATACATATATATACATATATATATATACATATATATACATATATATGTTGGGTTTTGTAGATGTTTACCAAAATCATATTAACCATTTAACATGTAAAACGCGGCGGAATTTATATCAAAAAACCTATTTTGATGTTAGTTAGTTTATGTATCATATACACTAGTTAAAACAAAAACCCATGAACAAAAGATCTTTATATGGAAGAACATGCTTTCAAAATAAAACAACCATAGGATGTTTAGAATACAACCTTTCAAGCTCTTAGAAACGAGTTTATGGAGGTGCAAATGATGAACTTCGTGGCTGAATCTTCAAGCTAGAAGACCTCAAAATATGTTAGGACCTTGTACGGACGGAGTACTAACTGATTCTAACGTGAAACTAGATCAAATAGTGCGGAATCCTATTTGATTGGCGATCCAATCAGGGAAAACGTTAGCAAGATCAAACCTAACGATAAGAAAACGTTAAGAACAAACTAGGAATGATCTGAAACGTTTTATGAACTTGGAAGGGACGAACAGGCGCTCTGGGTCGACTAGGGTTATAAATATTCGAAGTGTTACGTTTTTCCACGAATTAAGTGGTATTTATAGGTTACAGTTCTCATTCGTACGACTGAGCCAAGCGACTGGCTCAGTCGTGCGACTGAGTCATACGATTGGTTCATTCGGACGACTGAGTCAGTCTTATGACTCAATCGTACGATTGACTCAATCACCTGGTTCAGTCGTGCGATTAGCCTATTCGCATGGTCCAGTCGTGCGACTGAATCAGATTACTTAGTTAAATACATTCTTGAACCTTTGATGGTTTAGAACTATGTCTAACACCTGTAAAACCTATATAACATTGTCATATATGAGTGTAACAATAAATAATATAAATAGATATAACATCAAACCACCAACAAACATATATAGAAGAGATTTTCATTAAATTGATTGAACATTACATATGTGTTACAAGAGGAAGTTCTATACATTTAAGTTCACTAGACTAGAACTGGGGACATGTGTACCAACAAACTCCCCCTTGGACCTAGTTCTATCTAGACTTTGACCTCTTTCTTGAATTCTTCAAATCTCTTCTTCCTATCTTCTCTAGAAACCCAGAATGAATATCGAGTGCGAAACATAAACGTATAACGTGTTGAAACTGAAGTGCTTGCTCAATATCTTGAGTGTCAAAAATATTGGCCACTTGTACAAGATGTATACATCTGAAGCAGACAAGTTTGTTAGCCACATAGGGTCGAATACCCTAATTGTCTCAACCTTCCCTTCCTTTTCCAAAACTATAACGACCTCACCAGTACGCCAGTCTAATACCACCATTTAAAATGGGGTGCAAAATCTTGTGGCATTTCCCTCAATGGAATACACGACATTGTGCGCGGAGGGTGCCATCTCAAGACCACCTTTGGTCTTCCTGAGGTGGGATCAACCTCTGTCTTATGAATCAACCTTCTGGGCTGTTGAGGTTTAAAATTGACCCACCTCGTATGATACTCTTTCTTCAGAGCCTACTCGAACCATCCTGACATCTTTCCTGGAACAGCATACAGGAGGTTCAAGTTGGCTAGACGGTTAAGCTCAAATCCCGGGAGAGTTTTCAGATCATGTGGGAATCTGAAATACTCTATTCCCCTCCCCTCTTGATAGCATACACTTTGAGATCCTCAAAGTATGCCCAGCTGATAATTTTGCCAGACACCTTTTAATGCTTTTTTATCTTGTAAAGCTTGGTGTAGGCATTTGACTTGTTTAGCGCATGCTGTTTCTTTATCTCCTCCAGGCAGGCTATCCATTCAGCCTTTTTGGATGCTAGATCAGCATCATCTGCCTGAGGAGCTTCTGCTGTGGCTGCTTTCGCAGCTGTCATCTCCTCGACCTTATCGAAGATACTGCTGTCAAATGTTTCCCCCAGATCTGGTAGAACTTCACCTTCGGCGTTCGTATACTGGGGATAGTGATCAGCAGTGATGTCCTCAATCTCCACTTCATCGACGTCTTGTAGTTCCTCGTCACTGACTATGTCGACCTCAGGAGCATCTGTTACCAGCTCGTCAGGATTCAGACTAAACAGTTCAGCAATCTGTTCATCTGTTAAATCGTGTATTATCTCCCCCTCTTCAGCAGTGTAACTGACAGATCATTGTACGATCCCTGGTAGATCGAGGATCATCATCAATTTTGAATCGATGTGACGAAGGGGCACAACGTCATGCTCATCAACTTGTTTAGCTGAGCCTGTTCAACAACCAAATACAGTACAAGTAAGTATACATTAAGCACATAACAGATGTTGATTTAACCTTTTAATTTTATATATATAGAACAGAATTTGATACAAGATTTCAAGTACAAAATTTAAATAATAAATAAACATCTAATCTTGAACTTTTCCTTGAATCTGAGCTGGATCTTCAGTAGATTGGGAGGTAGACGGAGCAGACGAAGAAGCCCTCTAATCTTGTTTCCTTTTGGTTCTTTGTTCGTGCTCAGGATCAGAGGGAGATGTAGTTGCATCTCTGTCATCGTCATCATCATCTTTGTCATGTGAATCTTCGTCACCCTCCTCGTCAGCATCTTCATCATCATCCTCGTCATCATCATCCTCATCATCATCATTCTCATCATCATCATCATCATCACCTTCATCACCATCTCCCTCTCTTATCTTAAGAGGATCAGCTTGAGACCCTTTCAGCTTGAGCATAATCTTCTTATTTGCAGACTCCAACTCCTCTATCTTTTGAGTCGACAGGACATTCCATTCCTGGAGTTGGGCAATCTGAGTTGCTTGAGAAGCATTTTGCTCCTCAAGCTGAAGCAGCCTCACTGTCTTCTCTTCATCAGCAGCTAGCAGCTTTAACACCATCCTGTTGAGTGCTGCTAGCTGTTCCTCCACTCCAATGGAAGGGAGGAGTGAACCTGTAGTAGCTAAGGATGGGCCAGCTCGGTGGCTAGTGGTGGTGGCTGTGGTGGTGGTGTATATAGGAGGTGGAATGCGAGTGGATTGTGGAGTGGGATGTACTGTGGTAGTAGGTTGGGTGGTGGTGACAGGTGGTGGAATGGGTGTAGTTGTGGCTCTGTGGTAGCTTGGGTGGTTTGGGTGGTTGAGGTAGTGGTGGTGGATGTGGTAGTAGTAAGCAGAGTAAGCCTTCGGTGTTTGGGCTTCTTCCCGTTGGGTTGAGCCATCCTCTTTAGCCTGGATCCCTTGGATCCTGAAGCTCCCCCTTGGCTGATGGGAGTGTCTGGGGTATAAGATGGGTCTGCCGTATAAACCCCAGACTCTCCCAGGCGTCGACCAACCTTCTGTATCCCATGCTCAGTCGCCACAACCCGGCTGCCCACTCTCCGGGTTAGAGGCTCTTCATCAGACGCCTCTTCCTCATCAGGCTGGAATCCCTGATGGAATCCTGTAGTCTCTAACTCTTCGGTTGGGGATGATGGAGATGTAACATGTGCTGCTGTAGAAGTGGTCTCTTGACCTGGATCACCACCATCATCGCCATCATCATCTGAGTCATCACTCGGCACAGCGATTGGCTATGTATCAGAATCACTCTCATCGTGACGTCACTTTTTCCTAGCTGGCGCCACATAGTCTTCTCGGGCCAGATGCCCAAACAAACTCCTCACCGGGGGTTTCACCTGCTTCCCCCGGTAGACCTTCATCCTTCCTAGAGTCGTATCATCCATAATCTCTAATACAACTGCATCGTCTTGGGCTTTGGGCAGCTGTGGAAGTTTCTGGTCAATCATCATCTGAAGAAATCGAGGGTACATGCAAAATCCCTCTTTTCCTTTAGCCTCGATATTCTCCACCATATACGTGAAAATCATCCGTGAGAAACCAAAAGGGTGGTTCAGCACCAGAGCGACGTATGCGTTTTGCATCTGGTCTGAGAGCTCGTCAAATCCACCCTTTCTGGATGCTATGCATCGCAGAAGTACGTGCGCCAAGTATTTAAACTGGGGGCACAAGTTGATCTTGTTGAGCATGCTCGTGTTGATATCCCCAGAATACTTGGCCCTCATGAAGCAGCCACGGACGGTCAGGGGATGTAGTCGTATTGGGCAGTCTGCATCATCCCCAAACTCAAGGACCGTCCGTATGACCTCCTCCGTAATCTGAATGGGCTCCCCAAAAATAGAGCTCCTGATGGAATAGGGATCAGTCGACCTATCCACCACTGCATTCTCCCAGTACGCCTTCTGAATCGAGAGATAGGGAGTGCATGGAGCTGAGATAGCTCGATATATCCTCGATCGTCGTAGAAAAGTGATAATCCCAACAAACTCAGCAGAGTTGCGGGATGTCATATCGAGATAAGCACAGATGTTGTGCTTAGTACTCATTGGCCACCTGCTCGCCATCTGTGACACAAAACAGGTAAACGTTAGAACATGTGGAAGATAGCTAGTTTCAGTCAATGATCTTCAACCATTTGACTTAATCGTGCGGCTGAACAAACGACTGAGTTTTAGTCGTACGATTGAACTGTACGACTGAGATCTAGTCGTACGATTGAGTTCATTCGTACGACTGAGATCTAGTCGTATGATTGAGTTCATTCGTATGACTGAGTCATGCGATTGGACTTAGTCGCATGTCTTCTCATACGTGTAACTCAGTCGAGCGCGTGAACTCATTCGCATGGTTCAGTCGTACAATTGAGTCATTCGTTCATCTTAGTCGTACGATTGAGCCAATCGGACAGTTCAGTTGTACGATTGAAGTTCATCAGCATGACCAGTCGTCCATTCAACTGTTTGTCCATTCAAATTCTTGTTTTGAGCAATACTAAGTGTTAAACATCAAAATTATGCTCATTACACTCAGAACCAACCGATTAAGCCTATTGTAACCTTAATTTGATCAGTAAGTTTAGGTTTTAAGGTCTATTAATCCTATTAAGGTTGCTGGTACTGTTAGGTCATAATTTGTGCCCATTTTGATGATTTGACACAGTTTGTTCGATGATTTCTCTTGTGCAGTACCTGTATGATCGAAAGCAAACGTCAGAACTATGTAATCGAAGGTTCAGGTGATTTTGGGAAATTTTGGCCAAGGTTCGACGTTTCGTGCGAATTAGGGGCGATTTGGGTGAATGAAACGACTAAGGCCGATTCGACCTGTATATATACTAGGGCAACTCCCAGTCGTGCGACTAAGCCTTGTCGTATATGTCAGTCGTGCGACTGAGCCTAGTCGCATGAGCGAGTCGTGCGACTGAGCTTCAGTCGTACGATTCACCCAATCGTTCCTCTCCAATCGTACGATTAAGGTTCATTCGAACGACTGTGACAGTCGGTCACCTCCAATCATGCGATTGAACTCATTTGCATTGTCTAGTCGTACAATTTGACTCATTCGTATGCTTCAATCGTACCACTGGTCCATACTTATGGTTCAGTCGTGCGAATGGGCCATACTTGGGACCTTTTGACCATTTTACCATTACGACCCTTAGTTCCATTTAACAGTAGATAAAACGTTATGAACAATTTGATCATCTCAGACATGACCATTTTAATAAAACAGTTTGATCACCTCAGATGTGATCCATTTATCCACCTGATCATCTCAGACATGATCCATTTAACCACCTGATCATCTCAGACATGATCTATTTAACCACCTGATTATCTCAGTCATGATCCATTTATCCACCCGATCACCTCAGACGTGACCCATTTATCCACCTAATCACCTCAGATGTGATCCTTTTAACCTTTCAGAAACAATTTGTTCAGATAAACTTTAAGCTTATTTGGTGACGTTTACAGAGAACATTATGCACAGTCCGACATTGACACACAATACATGTAACTTGAAAATTTTAAACTACAAACAAAATAAGCATCTTTTTGTGATTTTTGTTAGGGCAGGTTAGTGTAGCCTATTAGCATTGACATCATATCAAGGACAGACTCATACGGAATCAGACAGGCATAAACATCATTACTTGGAACCTTTGATTTGTATTTAACTTTAAACACTTGCATAATTACATATCACAGTTTTCTCACTCATCTAAGACTTCTAAGATCTAACTGGGAATCATGCTTGATATGATAAGTAACACCCATTGATTTTAAGCATCAAGCAATGCAGCCACGACGATTGTCAGTATACTTGTCCACTTAAATCCATACACAGATTTTTGACACACATCAGTGATTAATTAGATGAATTAGGTCAACAAGTGTTTGTGTGTTCCACAGGTATATGGTAATCAATCTTCCTCAGGAGATTTTTGAGCGGTCTTGGGACTTAGAAGATTTGGTTCTAAGAATTTTCAAAGAGATGCTAAGCCTCAGGTCAGTGCCATCGCACAGCAGAGAGGCGCAAACAGCAATGAATTCTTAGAACGGATAGGTTATGCTAAGCCTCAGGTCAGCGCCATCGCACAGCAGAGAGGCGCAATACCTATCTTCTTCTTAGAGTAGTATATTTGAATATACATTGTTTTCAGTGACATTTGTCATCTTTTGCTCTGTTTTTCAGGTCTTTGCTCACATTTGTGGTATTTACTTGCTCCTCACCCCTTATTGGAAATTGATTGATTGTGCAGACCAGGGATACCATGAAAACCCACAACTTGTTGAATTATTTAAGTTTAAGCCAAATCACTGATGATGTCTACTAATCAATTGTGTTGAATCTACCGACACATCATCTAATGCACTGGCACCACCCTAGATCTACTTTCTCCGGGTAGTACAATACCAACCAAGCGTACTATCATTTTCCTATTTTGTTAGACTTAGACTTCTCGGATTTATAATTTTTCTGTGATTTAATTAACCTTGCAAAACCGAAAATCTTTTTGGTGTTCCAAGTAACCCGATGCCTATGTACTATCACTTTCCATTTATTGAGTCATATTTTCTGTCTTTGCCTTTTCAGCTTAACTATCCTCCCCCCCCCCCCCCCTTTTTTAAGTAAATAATTACTGAACATAACCTAATCTCCCCCTAAAATACTAAAACAGAAAATCTTTTTGTGTTTTTGGATTTTTAATCGACAAGAAAATTAAATGAAATAAAACTAGAAAAGAAAAAAATTAAAAGGAAATTATACATGTGTCGGACTACGCTTCTGTTTCTTCTAAGATAACGTCACTTTTCTTTTTAACACCGTTGACCTCTAACAGATATAAAAATCTGGGTTTATCAAAAGCTTTTGTATAGAGGTCAGTGCGTTGAAAATCTGTATTAATTTTTATCACATCGATTAAATTCTTTTCAAAACAGTCACGAATAAAGTGATATTTGATTCCGATGTGTTTGGTCTTAGGATATTGGACCGGATTTTTAGTTACTGCAATTACAGCAGAATTATCAACAAATATAGGAGTAGAAGAGAAATGCAAACCGTAGTCCCGCATTTGCTGTTGTATCCATATGATTTGAGAATAGCAGCTGGCGGCGGTAACATATTCGGCTTCAAAGGTAGATAGAGCAACTGATGTCTGCTTCTTACATTGCCAAGTCACCAATCTCCTCCCGAAAAATTGACATCCTGCTGACGTAGACTTGTAATTCATTTTGCAGCCTCCATAATCCGAATCACTATACGCCGTTAGCTCAAAGTCATCATCATGAGGATACCACAACCCCAGTGTTGGAGTACCCTTCAGATAACGGAAAATCCTCTTTTGTTACCAGCAAAGGAAACGTGTACCCCTTTAATTTGTTTGACATTGAAAAGGAGAGACTTATTTCCTGTCATGTGCCTGGAAGCTCAGCAATCTACTGTCCAAGTATTGGTAGAAGCACTGTAGCGGACAACCTGCACATAATTGAAGACAATTAGTTAAAGAGGGGGACCCAAGCCTTAACTTGCTTGGGTTTCCCAGAGGCATCACACATTATGAACTCTACCCACTATCGTTTGTCAGTTGGTGGTACCTCAACCTTCAGTTTGTCACTGCTATCAGATACATCAGACATTTTAGCTTTCCACATACCATCTTTATGAAAATATTGTTTGGGATAGACAGTGGATTGATTAACAGTTTGAACCTTTGGTTTAGTTTCCAGAACTGGCTTCACCTCGGGCATCACAGACTTGCTCTGATACCACTTGTTAGGACCTTGTATGGACGGAGTACTAACTGATTCTAACGTGAAACCAGATCAAATAGTGCGGAATCCTATTTGATTGGCGATCCAATCAGGGAGAAAGTTAACAAGATCAAACCTAACGATTAGAAAACGTTAAGAACGAACTATGAAATGATCTGAAACGTTTTATGAACTTGGAAGGGACGAACAGGGCGCTCTGGGTCGACTAGGGTTATAAATATTCGAAGTGTTATGTTTTTCCACGAATTAAGTGGTATTTATAGGTTACAGTTCTCATTCGTACGACTGAGCCAAGCGACTGGCTCAGTCATGCGACCGAGTCATACGAGTGGTTCATTCGGACGACTGAGTCGGTCTTAGACTCAATCGTATGATTGACTCAATCACCTGGTTCAGTCGTGCGATTAGCCCATTCGCATGGTCCAGTCGTGCGACTGAATCAGATTACTTAGTTAAACACATTCTTGAACCTTTGATGGTTTAGAACTATGTCTAACACCTGTAAACCTATATAACATTGTCATATATGCGTGTAATAATAAATAATATAAATAGATATAACATCAAACAACCAACAAACATATATTGAAGAGATTCTCATTAAATTGATTGAACATTACATATGTGTTACAAGAGGAAGTTCTATTACATTTAAGTTCACTAGACTAGAACTGGGGACATGTGTACCAACAAGATGGTCATACCCCAAGCCACCAACGAACACCTTTGAATGCTAGGATTCTTCACACCGACTTTCAGCAACAAAACACCTTTTGTTTGCTAAAAAATTCAGCCCTCTTCTTCCTTTCAAGCTCTTAGAATTATGAGACAAAAAAGGAGAGAAAAGCACTTGATTCTCTTGAGAAGTTGGTATGTATATCTTGCATGTGGGTTTGTCTATATTAAAAGCAACCACTTGCACTTAGTGGAGTTCTTTCCAGCCATTTTGGATGAGAATTAGGGAGGTCCAATGATGGGCTTCCTTTTTAAATCTTCCACCCAAACAAGTTTAATTAAATCCTTTTTAAACAAACTTGTATTTTAGACAAATAACAAGACATGTTATATTAACTTAATAATGTTATTTAACCTATTAAATAACAATATAAAGTACTCTCTTAAAATAAATAAACACATGTTATTTATTCATTCTCAAGTGCATCTTTCATTTAGAAAACCATTCTCTAAATGTATATAGTGTTGATATTTATTTAATTGATAAAATCAATAAACAAATATTGCAGGTGTTTGTCTAGCTTGTTATTGAGTATGACCCGACTTGGATCATATCACATTAGCCACATCAATTTAATATGTATCTTGGGCAGATTAATTCCTTCAATCTCCCACTTGCACAAGATTCATAGAAGATTGATGCAAGCAGCAAATAACGCCTAGCAACGGTTTGCTACCCCTAATGTATATGACTAAGTGCCATTCAATAACATTATCCTTTTCAAGTACCTTACTTGAATACGATTTAGGTGAATCAATCATTTATCCTTTTGTTACAGATGTCATGTTAAATCCTAGAGACATAGAATTGTCATTCTCCGTTGATTTAACTTTAACAGGCCTTAGACATCTAACTCTCAACGAATAAGAGGAACAAATTCCATATTGACTACATACGTCTCTCACAATCACCTTATATCACACCTGAACTCAGCCTTATGTACTGCCAATCTTTCAGAACAGCAAAGTACTAAGTCAAAATACAATACTTGATGAATATCAAGACCCAATATGTATCTCAGGTCTGAGGATACAATGATATTCACCTTTACTCAATATCTCTTATGACTAATCACAAAGATTCCATGCAGAAATAATTAAGAGCGGGTCGGTCCAATATCTATATCCCATAGATATCAATAAACCTTGGTAGCAACCTCTTGCTCTATATTCATACCTTATGAATATCAACCAATCCAAGTTCATTATAGTCTTACATTCATAGTTGTTCCCACAAGTATGATCGACTATGGACGTTTAGAATAACTTACTTATTCATGGATTTAAACATGCTAAAATAGAAGAACAAATGAAATTATAACCATATAATTAAGTCAAATAACATAAGTTCCAATATCCAAATACAAAATTTGATCAAGTCCAATCACTAGAATATCGAAGTCCTAAGGCACAAGTATGACTTTCATGCTTTGACCTATCTAGGAGCTTCGTGAATGGATCCGTAATGTTTTGATCGGTGTGAACTTTGCGAATACATATCTTTCCCTTTTCATCTTCATCCCTTATGTAGTTGAATCTCCGTTCAATGTGCCAAGTCTTTTGATGAGCACGAGGTTCCTTGATTTGAGCAATCGCACCCTCGTTGTCACAAAAGATCTCTAGGGGTCTTGAATGGTAGCAACGACACCTAGATCAGCAATGAACTTCCTAAGCCATGCAGCTTCTTGAGCTGCTAATGAAGCGGCGATGTATTCTGATTCTGTTGTAGATAGTGCCACTACATCTTGCTTGAGCTCTTCCAAGAGACCGCTCCCCCATTCATAATGAAGACATATCCCGACTGTGATCGAGAATCATCTCGATCAGTTTGGAAACTCGCATCCATGTAACCCTTTACTACGAGCTCCTCCTCACCAGATCCATATATTAAGAACATATCCTTAGTGTTTCTAAGGTATTTCAAAATACTCTTAACAGCCATCCAATGACTATTACCAGGATTCTGTTGATATCTACTTGTCATGCTTAGAGCATATGACACGTCCGGCCTAGTACATATCATTGCATACATGATGGATCCTATAGCAGATGCATATGGGACTCCATTCATTCTTTCTTGTTCAACCTTTGAACTAGGGCATTGAGATGAGCTCAATATAGTCCCCTTTTGAATAGGTACCAAATCTTTCTTAGAATTCTCTATTTGAACCTTTTCAAGATCTTTTCAATGTATGCACTTTGGTTTAAACCTATCAGCCGTCTTGATCTATCCCTATAGATCTTTATTCCCAAAATATAGGCGGCTTCACCAAGATCCTTAATAGAAAAACAGCTTCCAAGCCAGGCTTTTACACCTTCCAAGGTTGGAATGTCGTTTCCAAGTAGTAAAATGTCATCGACATATAATACAAGGAAAGTGATAGTGCTCCCACTAGCTTTCTTATATACACAAGCTTCATCAGCGTTTTTGATGAAGCCAAATTTCTTTACTTCATCATCAAAACGGTGATTCCAACTTCTTGACGCTTGTTTCAATCCATAGATTGACTTCTTTAACTTGCATACCTTGTTAGGATGTTTTGGATCGACAAAACCTTAGGCTGTTTCATATGGACATCTTCCTCGATATCCATTAAGGAAAGCGGTTTTGATATCCATTTTCCAAATCTCATAGTCATAATATGCTGCTATGGCAAACAATATCCTGATAGACTTTAGCATTGCCACAGGCGAAAAGGTTTCATCATAATCAACCCCTTGAGTTTGAGTGAAACCTTTTACTACAAGTCTAGCTTTATAAGTATCCAAGTTTCCATGCATATCGGTTTTCTTCTTGAAAACCCACTTACTTCCAACTATCTTGGACTTAAGAGGTGGTGTAACCAATTCCCAAACTTGGTTATCATACATGGATTGCATCTCAACGTTCATGGCTTCTTGCCATTTGTCAAAATCAGGTTTGACATTGCATCATAGTATGTGGTTGGTTCATCCGAATCTACCACATAGCATCCATCCATAAAAATCCATATCTCTCAGGAGGAACACTAATTCTACCAGATTTGCGAACGTTTTGTGTATCTTGATCATCCATATGATCATTCTCAACATCCTCATGTTGATTGCTAGTATCAACCAATTGTGTATCGTCTTGTGAATCTTGAACCTCTTCAAGTTCCACTGCTCTTCCACTAGTTTCTTCCGAAAGAAACTTAGTTTCCAAGAACTCCCCTTTCGAGCAATAAACACTTTCTGCTCTGTCGGATCAAAGAAATAATATCCAATACAATCTCTAGGATATCCAATGAAGATACACTTTGTGGATCGGGTTCTAGTTTGTTTTGAGTGTATTGCTTAGGATAAGCATCACACCCTAAACTTTTAAATATGATAATGATGGAACCCTTCCATGCCATACTTCGAAAGGTGTCCTTTCCACTTTCTTGGTTGGGCCATATTTAAAATACGGACCGCGGAGAGCAACGCGAAACCCCAAAATGATAGAGGTAGTGTACTTCTAGCCATCATAGATCGAACCATATCCAATAGAGTCCGATTCCTCCTCTCAGACACACCATTATGTTGTGGTGTTCAGGTGGAGTAAGTTGTGAGACAATCCTACAACTTCTAAGATACTCTTGAAATTCACTACTTAGGTATTCACTCCTCTATCTGTACGAAGAATCTTGACCGTTTTGTTGAGTTGATTTTCTACTTCATTCTTGAAATTTTGAACATTTCAAAAGATTCATGTTTGTGTCTTAACAAGTACACATACCCATAACGACTATAGTCATGGTAAAGGTAATGAAGTATCTTTCACCATTCCTAGTTATTGGTTTAAAAGGTCCACATACATCTGAATGTATGATCCCTAATAAATCATTTGCCCTTTCATTAGTCCCACTAAAAGGGGCCTTTGTCATTTTACCTTGTAAACAAGACTCGCATACATCAAATGAATCATTTTCATTAGTTTTCAAAAGACCATTCTTTTGGAGTTTTTGCATACGATTCTTGTTTATGTGACCAAGGCGACAATGCCAAAGATAGGAATCACTCAAATCTAATTTGAGCCTTTTGGTGGTTGCTTGGTACATTGAGCTATCATATGTTGTGTTTTCATGAACCAATTCATAAATACCATTACAAGGTATAGCTTTAAATAAAACATATGATTTAAAGAAACATGAATATCATTGTCAACAAACTTGAAATCATAATCACATTGTCTTAAACAAGAAACAGAAATAATGTTCCTAGTCAAACTAGGAGCATACAAAACATTCTTTAAAATAACTTCCAAACCACTTGGAAGCTTCAAAATGTAGTCTCCTTGGGATTCCACATGAACCTTTGCACCATTGCCCATAAAGAGACTAATTTCCCCTTTTGCATAATGCTCACTTCTTTTGAACCCCTGCAACAAATTGCAAATATGAGTTCCACATCCGATATCCAATACCCATGTGTTAGAAGAAATAACATTTATCTTAACATGTATCATAAAGATTGTACTTGAGGTTTGCCCCGCGTCCCTCTTCGATCTCAACGCTTTGAGATAGACCGGACAATTGTGTTTCCAATGGCCTACCTCACCACACTCAAAACATGGGTCATCATGAGCAACCTTTTGCTTCTTTTCTTTCGGTTTGGGCGGTTCCACTTTAGCTTTACCTTTTCCCTTCCCCTTGACGTGCCCCTTCCCTTTTGCAACATTTGCCCTAGGGTCGGGGAGGTTCCTTTTCTTACTACCTCCTTCATTGATCGTAAGGACCGGTAAACCTTTCTACCCATGCCCGCCTCGGCTGTTTTGAGCATTGAATGAAGCTCACCAATGCTCTTGTCCCATCCATTCATGTTATGTTCATAACAAAGCTATCAAACTTCTTTGATAGGGAGTTGAGGATCAAATCTGTTGCCAACTCATTGGACACATGACAGTTAAGCCTTTCGAGGCGATCAATGTGGCTCTTCATCTTAAGAACGTAAGATGACACCGATTGGGTCTCGTCCATCCGACATGCATGGAGTGCTCGAACCGTTTCGAAGCGATCCACCCTTGATTGTTGTTGGAACATTTCCTTCAACTGGATGATCATGTCATAGCATTGTGGTTCTCAAAGTCATTTTGCAAATCGGGAATCATACTCGCCAGCATGAGACATGAGACTTGTACAGAGTCCTCGGTGTAGTTGACCCACTCGGTAAAGGCCTCTACGTCATTTTCATCGGGTTGATCGGGAATGGGATCGTCTAACACATAGGACTTCTTTTCTTGCTTGAGAACAATTCTCAAGTTTCGGTACCAATCCATGAAGTTCCCATGGTTTAGACGTTCCTTTTCAAGGATGGTTCTTAGTGATAGGTTGTGGACAGTCGGGATTGCATTGTTGTTGTTAGCCATCTACAATTTTACAAAGTTCAATTTTTAGTATTTGATATCAAGGCATTTTAATTATTAATACCTTTTATGTCTTATAGTCAATTAATAATTAAAATCTAGAATCCAACGTTACATTTAAATATCAGTTAGGTGACCTTTATCCATTTATTTAAATTAACAAGGTCGTCAATGTTTGACAATTGTAACCTATTACAATTTCTAGTTATATGGGATCGTTTTAAACATCTTATGTTTTGTTTGGCATGTTTATCCCATCAACACCGTTTGTACGTCATGCTTCGGTGATCCTAATGCATGATTTCCAAATCAAGTCGTCCTACTTAGACACACGTGTGATTTTACATATATAAGTGGCTAGGTGACCTTTATCCCACAAATATGGTAATTTCACCTCAACTTCACAAGTTTCTATATTTATGGTTAGGTGACCTTTATCCCATAATTAAGTTACAAGTGAATTGAATGTTGTTTAAAAGGATGGTGTTAAACTTGTTTTAAAAGGGTTTTTTATAGGTTCTAAAATTCTAGTTTTTAGAAAAGGCCTTTTATACCATACAACTTGTATGCATTCAAATGCATGGTATTTTTTTGAAAAACTATTTTCAAGGTTCCTTTTAATAAAACCCATTTTTATTAAAACATTAACCCTTAATAAACACATTTTAATAATTCCTTTAATGATTATAAAGAACCATTTTTATGCTTGATTTATCATAGTTGTTTAACTAGTTTATCTATTTTCAATTAAAATGTTAAACACAACCAAACAACCAAATAATCAACCACACATAAAAAAATAAGTGCATAACCATAGCCAAACTATTTTCATCACACTTGCTTGCCATAACAAGTGTGTCAAGTGGTCATTTCTAGGGCAAAACATGACACATTGTTGTGTTGATGAACTCCCACTTGAACTTGCATCGAAATGCTTCAAGTATGCCTTTTGTGTTGTGATTCCACCACCATCTTTAGGCACCTTCTTTGTCTTACAAATCAGCCCTAAAAATACTTATTACATAGAAAAAGTCCTAATACATTTTTCTAGTAAAATAAAGTGCAAGCTAATCTACTTATTACATACCAAATGAAACAAATAAATTACATAGCCTTTATTACATTCAAATGAATCACAACCACAAATAATCAAACACAAGGTCATGGCTATGTTTTATGCACTTAAAACACATCCAAATATGTATATATCTATCGATTTTGGCAGCCCCTTTTGAACCCAAGTTCAAGGCCAACATAAACCAAGAACAAGTGGGTTTTTGTCCAAACAAACAAACCATCTCATGATTTAAATTTTTCAAGATCCTTACATGCATATAAAGTAATATCTTGAAAAACAAAGGGACTTCCACTAGAGAAATTTCCAGCTCACTTTTTATAAAAAAAGGACCCGAAAATTTCAATGTTTGAAGCATGTATCCATATAACCGGCTCTTGATACCATTGTTGGGTTTTGTAGATGTTTACCAAAGTCATATTAACCATTTAACATGTAAAACGCAGCAGAGTTTATATCAAAAACCCATTTTGATGTTAGTTAGTTTATGTATCATATACACTAGTTAAAACAAAAACCCATGACAAAGGATCTCTATATGGAAGAACATGCTTTCAAAAATAAAACAACCATAGGATGTTTAGAATACAACCTTTCAAGCTCTTAGAAAACGAGTTTATGGAGGTGCAAATGATGAACTTCGTGGCTGAATCTTCAAGCTAGAAGACCTCAAGATGTTGATACCCCAAGCCACCAACGAACACCTTTGAATGCTAGGATTCTTGACACCAACTTTCAGCAACAAAACACCTTTTGTTTACTGAAAAATTCATCCCTCTTCTTCCTTTCAAGCTCTTAGAATTATGAGAGAAAAAAGGAGAGAAAAGCACTTGATTCTCTTGAGAAGTTGGTATGTATATCTCCATGTGGGTTTGTCTATATTATAAGCAACCACTTGCACTTAGTGGAGTTCTTTCCAGCCATTTGGTCGAGAATTAGGGAGGTCCAACGATGGGCTTCCTTTTTAAATCTTCCACCCAAACAAGTTTAATTAAATCCTTTTTAAATAAACTTGTATTTTAGACAAATAACAAGACATGTTATATTAACTTAATAATGTTATTTAACCTATTAAATAACGAAATAAAGTACTCTCTCAAAATAAATAAACCCATGTTATTTATTCATTTCTCAAGTGCATCTTTCATTTAGAAAACCATTCTCTAAATGTATATAGTGTTGATATTTATTTAATTGATCAAATCAATAAACAAATATTGCAGGTGTTTGTCTAGCTTGTTATTGGGTATGACCCGACTTGGATCATATCACATTAGTCACATCAATTTAATATGTATCTTGGGCAGATTAATTCCTTCAATATACACATATATATACATATATATACATATATACACATATATATACATATATACACATATATATACATATAATATATATACATATATATATATGCATATATACATACATATATATATGCATATATACATACATATATATACATATATACATATATATACATATATTTACACATATATACATACATATATATATATATATGTATACACATATACATATATATACATATATATATATATAGGGAAGGGATCAAATGTTAACCCTTGTTTATTGTAATAACCCATTAACTCAACTAGTAGTCCGCAGCAAACAACGTCACCATTGTAACTTAGAGTTACAGTGGTAAAACTAGTGGTCCAAAACGAACGTTAAAAAAATTTTAAAAAAAATATAGCAATACTATACTCAAATTAAAGATATTAAAAAGATCTATTTAATGATGTAATTTATTTAAAAAATAACATTATACAAAAAGTTAAAAAAGTTTTAGAAAATGGGTGGAGTTTTTTAAAAATGGAGGTAAAATTTAAAATTGAGTAAAAATCGTTACATCAGTGGTGTAACACGGTGTAAAAGTTAGTTACACTTGTGTAAGTGTTCGCTACATTAGAGTTAACGGGTTATCGCAATAAACAAAGGTTAACAAAGGAACCTTACCCTATATATATATATATATATATATATATATATATATAATATATAATATATATATATATATATACATACATACATACATATATATATATAATACATATATATATGTATACATACATATATATATACATACATACATATATATACATACATACATAGATATACATACAACATGTATACATACATACATACATACATACACACACACACACACACACACACACATATATATATATATATATATATATATATATATATATATATATATATATATATAACTTAGTTTGAAAAGTTAACATAACACTTAGGATTTACAAGACCAAATGAGAATTGAGAGTAAAGCCTAATGTACAACCATAAAACATAAATCAAGTTTATAATTAGTATTATATAGGTAAATTGAATTTTAATGATCCAAATAATTACTTATTGATCGATAATAACCCAATCTATTAATTTGACCGGTAACACTTCAAACTTTTATTTTTATTACCAATAATAGTAACAGTGATATAATTTTCAAATATTTACGCTCGATTTGTATTTATTTTAGGCTTAATCTATCTTATATGTTTCTATATTCCGTTCATAATCATTATTGTAAACAAAATTGAGTGCAAATCAAACGTAAATTATTTATAATTATATTACTAGTATTATTGTTGGTAATAAATATGAAAGTTTGGAGTATTATCGACTCAAGTAATAGTACGAATTATTACTGGGCAATGACTAATAATTAGATTATTAAAATCCAATTTATCTATTATATATAATAACAAATTAACTAAAGTATAGGATTAAAAATGTACTTGGTTCATTTTAAATTGATAAATTATTCGACCAACTTTATTGTTACAAAGTTAGAAGACTTAATTCATTATAAAGTCTATTTGGCTGATAAATTTTAAAATATAGAAATGAAATTGATGTCTCTGGTTAATAATTATGAGTTAAAACACGACAATTAAACTCACAGATTTAAATCACCACCCAAAGATAACTAAGCTCATCCACTAAAACAAACAATGACGATAAAAATGAAATCGATCTAAACTCATCCCCATTCCCTAACCATTCCATTATTATATTAGTAATTCCATGAAAATTAACCACATGTCACCTTCAAGTTAGACCGCATAATTCTAACTAATGGATTTGGAAGGTTGCAAGCAACTTAATCCACAACTCCAATCAACCACACATAAAATAAATATGTGTATCACCTACTCCACACAATAATCCAAACCAATATCCTCTTATGCATTGACACTAATATCTTGCATTACTTGGTTCAAACTTTAATAAAGTGATGTTATATAAAGAACCTTTTTTTAGGTTTTAATTCATTTTAATTGTTGGTCAATATTGAATTTGTAATACTCCAACAAAACATTTCTATTTGTTACTCCAGCTAGAAAAAAATAGTTATATATGAGTCATATGGGTCGAATCTCTAATATGATCAATATGTACATCAAAAGAAGACCATCTCCGACCTATGTGTTTGTGAAAACCATCGGACTATATGGTGAATGTTTAACATATAAGGTTTTAGTCTATGGACATTTAAAAAAATATTTCATTTATTATGAAACAAATTGGTTAAGCTTATAGTGAAGTCATAAAACTTTATCAACGATCAATGCTAAGCAAATCAAGATACAACATGTCGATATCACATATAACAATGTACAAAAATGTAATAGAAAACATGTCCACTTGATCAATAATTAAACATATCAAAGATTGAGGAGTTCTAGGAGAACTCACTCAATTCAAGCATGAAAAACATAACCATCGTGTAATAGCAACCATGTTTATGATTATGTAATCTGTATATAATGATGTTTCTACACCTGACGTGTTTATGATTCTATTTCATATGAAAAGAGAGAAATTAAAAAAATTACTACCTTTTATGATTCACAAAATAAAAAAGGTTAATAATATTAAAGTACCTTAAGGTAAGATTCTCATACTCTGGGGCACTAGTAGTCACACAGTTTAATTCTTTATCGTAACCAAATCCACTAGAATTTAACATATCATAAACCACTTGCCAATCTCTCTTCGTTGTTTTAATTCTTGATTCAATATGAGGTTTACCCAAATGCCATATCCTGGAAGTGATTCTTTCAAACATGATTCAAGATGCTGTAAGTATCCCGATTTAAACTCATTATCAGATTTAAATCCTCCAGCATTAATCATGTTTACTAAAGCCTCAATAAGCTTTTCATCTTCAAAATTGCTCCATCCACGATAGTTTCTGTTATTTGTTGTTTTTCTATAAAAAATATATATGAACAAGTTCAATTCATTAATTATCTAACAAGTTCTTCAAAAATCATTGTGGCAGTATTATCTTTTACTATTAAAGCTATTCAAAAATGAGAAAAATAAATTAAAATAACTATATAATAAATGATGATACAATAAAACATGAGCTATACTACAAGTATTTGAAGACTTAAAAACTTTAATCTAAAACCACTTAAACCACATCACAAGAATTATAGAAGCATTTTAAATTATATCAAGTAGAACAATAATTCAAAAACAAAAAGTATTGTTAATAAAAAACTAGCATACATGCATTTCAACTATTCTTGATCAATTGTTAGCACTCCAAGAGTCGAACATATTTGGGCTAAATTATTTCTAAACGTTGCCAACTCGTTTGAAGTTTCAATATAAGTTATATTATCCTCATCTTCGTCTCCATCCCCATCTTCATCTTTATCTTCAAGGTCAATCGCTCCTTCATCTATTAGGTTTTCGGTCTCAAATGGATC
This sequence comes from Flaveria linearis, assembly GCA_024085815.1. Taxonomy (NCBI): domain Eukaryota; kingdom Viridiplantae; phylum Streptophyta; class Magnoliopsida; order Asterales; family Asteraceae; genus Flaveria; species Flaveria linearis. The sequence continues at coordinate 19,955,299 of CM044008.1, forward strand.
TATTGGCATTTCTCTTCTTATAAAATTATGGAGAAGACAACATGCCATTATAATCCTATTTTTAATGTCAATAGGATAGTATGAATGGTCTCTTAAATTCCCCACCTTGCCTTCAGAACACCAAAACATCTTTCGATAACATTTCTTACAGATGAATGTCTTATGTTAAATAATTCTTTTGGGGTAGAGGGTTGGTGTCCATCACGCCAATCATTTAAATGATATCTTTGACCTCTATAAGGGGCAAGAAAACCCTCTCCGTTTATGTATCCCGCTTCTACCAAATAATAACCTAGAAATAGATATTAGTTAATAAACCACACTTCAATTACTAAATTTTTATATACACCTAAATAATGATTTTATATATGAATTCTCATACCTGGCATTGAAACTTTCAATCCATGTGGCCTATCAAGGACATCTCGAAGAACTCTACCATCGGCTGCAGACCCTTCCCAACCAGGTAACACAAATATAAATTGCATATCCATGGAGCACACACCTAAAACAATTGTAGCAACCTCTCCCTTTCTTGTTCTATATTTAGCCTTCTCTTATTGGGCACTACACACTTTATGTATGTTCCATCTAAAACTCCAAAATAGTTCTACAACCATAAGGTAAAAGTAATAAGTATTATCATAATTTTCTAATTCCCAACTTAATTGTTCTATAAATAATAATGATTACATAATACCTTAAACCATTTTCACTTCTGATCAGTAGAATTCTCAAAAACAGGTTCGAGTTTCTTAAGCAAACGCAAATGCAACCTAATCACCGCATTGCAACTTGGGAAACACATATACTAATTGTTTCTCCAGAACGATGAAAACGACATATGATGACCCTATTCTTCACATTATGAGCTATAATGTGGAGGAAGATTGCTACTTGTTCATCAATGTCCATATTCTTACTAGATTTTAGACCTCCAAACGTTTTAAGCATGTCATATAACTTTGTAAAACTTGCTCGACTCATCCTTATTTGATTTATGGACGTGTTATCACTTTCATAAACATGCCTGTACATTATAGAATATCTATTATCTTGATGAGGAGTATCCAATACGGGGTTTATGCATTACATGTTTTATATAAACATGTAAAACGAAAGTAGAAGCAAAGAGACGTGTGACAAGTTGATTCCACCAAGTTAAAATGAATTTATTCTCCTTATCCGGTTACGAGTTGTTAAATTAATTCGTTCCATTTCCTATCTACACAAAGACATAAAATGTTTTAAGTATGGAAACATTTCAAATTTGTGTTGGGGTTAGGATGGATTCGGGTTAACACGGGTCCGTATAAAAATAATCTTTTTAGTTTGGGTTAGCATGATTCGGGCGACACGGGGCCGTCTAAAAATAATCTTTTTAGTTTGGGTTAGGATGAATTCAGGTCAACACGGGTCCGTCTAAAAATAATCTTTTTAGTTTGGGTTAGGATGGATTCGGATCAACACGGGTCCGCCTAAAAATTCTTTTTAGTTTGGGTTAGGATGGATTCGGGTCAACACGGGTCCGTCTAAAAATAATCTTTTTAGTTTGGGTTAGGATGGATTCGGGTCAATACGGGTCCTTCTGAAAATAATCTCAGCTGAATGATTTGGAATGCTATTACATGTTTAACTACTATTAAAACATTCTAGTAAGCAATCTAAACGAAAGGAAAGAAGAACCCATATCAAAAATTCACATATATTTTAGAGTATAACACAAGCTCAAACATCAGACAACTCACACGAGTCACAAAAATGGTGTGTACAAGGTTAAACATGCAGGAGAATATGAATGCTAGACAAGCTCATACCCAAAAGAAAAGCTCACAGTTCATCAAGATCAAATAAACACATAATGTCACACCCCCCGCTAAAGCGGAAACACGGGGAATGCGAGCTAGACGGGATCGTCATAACACATGGTATATGATAGAGTGCAATAGAGTATAATGACAAGCGTGTCATGACGACACCCGAACACAAATGGAGACTTGTGTCGTGTATAATCAATGTTCACGACAGCATAGTCATAAGCACAACACAAATGATCACAAAAACATTGATTACAGCTTGTAATGTAATATTCCCACAACTTGGGAATAAGTGTACAAAAGATCATATTCATGTTCAAGCTTTACAAAAGAATAAACACAAATGCATCTAGGGTCCTCTACAAGGCAGCACTCCTAGATCTTCAGTTCTCATTGTTACCTGAAAAATATGCTCAAATGGTCAACAATAATGTTGGTGAGCTTCGCAGGTTTAAATTGTTAACTTGTAATTGATGCTGTATATTGTTTGTAGTGGAATACCGTGCATACAGTTATAAGTAAGCAAAATCACATACCATGAGTTTTATACAACCAAACCTAATGACGTACACAAAGATCTTGTCAGAATATATTCACCCCAGGCCGTTCCTGGCAGTGTGATGGTACTCACAAGTAACCATCTGTCAAGGGTGGGGGTGTCAACCCAATAGTACTACTAATACCTATCTGTTGGTTCCAACACCGGAATTAATGGTTGTAAGACAGTCCACACAGTAACATCACGTATGTATCAGATAAGTACTCACAAGACAGTATCACGTTGATTCCAAGTATAAAAATTGTATGTATAGTGTACAGCATTGAAAATGTGTGAGCATATTCTTCCCCCATGTTTGTAAAAGATTGAAACAATGTATAAGCGTAAAAAGGGGCCACGAAACTCACTTGTTAAGTGGTATGTATGTCTGATGAAACTTCCCAAACTTGTATGTATGTATGAACAGTCAATCACCTATTGACAGTTATGTTAAGAATTAATCTTGTGGACTATTGTTAATAATATGTTTACTTGAGTCGGGTCGTTTCGGTTCGGTCGTGAGTAGTACACACAAGCAGTCACACACATCTTAGACTAGATGTTTTAAATAGTACGTGCCTGTTAATGGCGTTGATTTTAATCTTTGTGGTCAAGCTATGACACTTATTATATTTTTATTATCGTCGTGAGATCTCCGAAGAGGGGATCCACACACGCACTCACCATTAAGTCATACAGTGGGACCGGACGCACGACTGACACCCATTCACGCGAGTGGACTTTCATTCGTACGAATTAGCTACTTTCGTACAATTGATCCTCCATTCGTGTGACTAAGCCTTCAGTCGTACCACGCAATACCAATCGCACGACCCAACAGCCAACCACGCGACTGAAGTCACTCCGCGCGAATCAGCTTAATTCGCGCGAGAAGAAGACCCCTTTCGCGCGACAGGCGTCTGACCGTGCGATTTCACACACTCGCACACAATCCACATTCGCATAGTCCAGTCACGCGACAACCCCTGTCGCGTGACAACTCCAATCGCGTGGCATCCTTATCGCGTGACAACCTCTGTTTCGCACCCACCGACAGTCGCGCGACATAGTCGTGCGACTTACCTATTCGCTCAAGTCTCAAGTCGCACACATTCCCAGTCGCACGCTCAACTCGCACACACATGCAGTCGCACGCCCTTTCGCGCGCGACAACCCCTTTCGCGCCATCGGGAGTCGCGACGGCAGTGAGTTTCAGGTCGGCCTTCGGCTGCCCGATCGCGAGTGTTACCCAACCAGAACCTCCAGAACTCATATTCCAACGTATCTAGGCAAGAAACACACTCAGAAACAAGACATGCAAGTCCACACGACCTCTTGTGCTCGGATGAACCCGAGCACCCGAAAACCCTCGAATGCAACTGAAAAATCGAGTTATAAACGTGGTAGTGAGGTTATCTACCTGCTAGGAACTAGTATTCACGATGGTGCTCGAGATTTGAAGACGAAAACGTGAGAAATGGTCGGTTTTGGTGTTTGCTTCTAGAGAGAGAGAGTAGAGAAGGAAGTTGAAGTGATGAAAGGGTGAAAAGAAAGAAAAATGGCTGGTAAGGGGGTATTTATACCCTGTCTAGTTTGCCAAAATTTCAAGTTTAGTCCCCGCACTTTGTCCCGAGTTCCTAAATTTTGTTTTGGTTGAAAACGTTATAATTTTGTGTTGTTTTATTGATGATAAATGTTATTAATGTTATTTATAATTTAAAAATGATTTTATTCGTGAATTTTATTTATTGTTAAAATGACGTGTTTAGTGTTAACGGGGCAAATCTTGGAGAATGTCTTAAGATACTACACATATAAGGGCTATTAAGTAAAACAAATATGATGTTCACGTAATGGTCGTCAAAATAAGGATTGTCTATAAATAAGGCTAAGTATAACACGTTAAATGACGGACCTTTGGTGACGGATGTCACAGTATCCCCCAGTTGAGGGAATTTCGTCCCGAAATTCAACTGGTGCTAGGCCCTAGAACGTCATCCGCGAATAATGTGGATATTTGAGTCTCATCTGATCTTCACGTTCCCATGTAAACTCTGGCCCTCGTTGGAATCCCATCTCACACGGACGATAGGTATCTTGCTGCGCCTTAGCTTTTTGACCTTTCGGTCCATGACCTCAATAGGTTCTTCGACAAAATGAAGCTTTTCGTCGATCTTGATTTCCTCAATTGGTACGTGTAAGGACTCGTCCGCCAAACACTTTTTGAGGTTCGACACGTGAAAAGTATCATGCACACCGCTAAGTTCTTGTGGCAACCTCAATCGGTAAGCCACCGGACCGATTCTTTCTGTAATCTCGAATGGTCCTACGTATCGAGGGGCTAACTTCCCTTTCTTACCAAATCGTACGATCCCTTTCCAGGAGAGACTTTGAGTAAGACGTGATCCCCAACATTGAATTCGAGAGGCTTCCGACGGTTGTCGGCATAGCTCTTTTGGCGATCTCTAGCTGCTTTAAGTCGGTCTTTGATTAGGAAGATTTTATCAGTGGTTTCTTGGATGATTTCTGGGCCCGTAAGCTGGCTTTCACCAACTTCAGCCCAACAAACTGGTGATCTACATTTCCGTCCATACAACGCTTCAAACGGTGCGCATCCAATGCTTGTGTGATAGCTGTTGTTGTAGGAGAACTCAATCAACGGTAGATGAGTATCCCAACTGCCACCAAAATCAATGGCACATGCCCTCAGCATATCCTCCAGCGTCTGTATCGTTCGTTCGCTTTGGCCGTCTGTCTGGGGGTGATAGGCTGTACTCATGTCTAACCGAGTGCCCATCGCTTTCTGTAACATCTGCCAAAAGCGAGAAGTAAATCGACTGTCTCGGTCGGATATGATTGACACCGGCACCCCGTGCCGTGTCACGACCTCTTTGATGTACAACCTTGCCAGCTTATCCATCTTGTAGTCTTCTCGGATAGGCAAGAAGTGAGCAGATTTCGTCATTCGGTCCACCACGACCCATATCGAGTCGTGCCCGCTTGGTGTTCTCGGGAGTTTGGTAATGAAATCCATAGTGATGTTTCTCCCATTTCCACTCGGGAATTTCAGGTTGTTGCAGTAGTCCCGATGGTTTCTGGTGTCCGCCTTGACCTTTGAACAAGTCAAGCATTTGCTCACGTATACAGCAACATCTTTCTTCATACCTGGCCACCAGTATAGTTCTTTCAGATCGTGGTACATCTTGTCTGCACCAGGATGAATAGAGTATCGGGTCTTGTGTGCTTCATCCAAGACTAATGTGCGTACACCTCCCCATTTGGGGACCCATATACGGTCTATGAAGTAATGAACACCGTCATCCTTGCGAGTCATTTGTTTTATCCAACCCTCGAAACTCTTCTCCCGCAAGGTTCTCTTCTTTCAACGCCCCGTTTTGTGCTAATTGAATCTGAGCCTTTAAATTGGTTTGAATAGTCAAACCTAGCGCTCGAGCACGTAATGGTTTCACACGTTCCTTGCGGCTTAATGCATCAGCCACCACGTTAGCTTTCCCCGGATGATACCGGATTTCACAATCGTAGTCGCTAAGCAGCTCTACCCAGCGCGCTGCCGCATGTTAAGTTCTTTCTGGTTCATGATGTGTTGAAGGCTCTTATGGTCTGTGTAGATGATGCATTTGGTTCCGTATAGATAATGCCTCCATATCTTGAGTGCAAATACTACGGCACCCAACTCCAAATCGTGAGTTGTGTAGTTCTTTTCATGCACTTTGAGTTGTCGCGAAGCGTAAGCAATTACCTTATCTTTCTGCATCAGTACACAGCCCAAACCTTGATGTGAAGCATCACAGTACACCACAAAATCATCGGTTCCGTCTGGAAGAGACAATATCGGTGCGTTGCACAACTTCTCCTTCAACGTTTGGAACGCCTGTTCTTGTGCTTTCCCCCAATCGAACTTCTTGTCTTTCTGAGTCAACAAAGTCAGTGGTTGGGCAATCTTGGAGAAATTGGCAATGAAGCGACGATAGTATCCGGCCAATCCCAAGAATTGTCGTATTTCTGAGGGTGTTTGGGGAGTATCCCATTTCTTCACAGCTTCAATCTTACCGGGATCCACATGAATTCCATTTTCGTTGACTACATGACCCAAGAACTTCACTTCTCGAAGCCAGAATTCACACTTCGAGAACTTGGCGAAAAGTTTCTCTTCCTTCAACAGTTCTAGAATTGCTTGGAGATGTTTTTCGTGATCCTCCTTTGTACGGGAGTAGATAAGTATATCATCTATGAACACGATCACGAACTTATCAAGATAAGGCTTACACACCCGATTCATTAAATCCATAAAGACAGCTGGAGCGTTGGTCAGTCCGAATGGCATGACCAAGAACTCATAGTGCCCGTAACGAGTTCTGAATGCTGTCTTTGGGATATCGTCCTCGAATACTCTGAGTTGATGATAACCAGATCGAAGGTCGATCTTAGAGAAATACGAGGCTCCTTGCAATTGATCGAACAGGTCGTCGATTCTAGGGAGAGGATACCGATTCTTCACGGTCAATTTGTTCAGCTCCCTGTAGTCGATACACATACGGAACGACCCATCCTTCTTCTTGACAAATAACACCGGTGCTCCCCACGGTGATTGACTCGGTCGGATGAAACCCTTCTCCAGTAGTTCCTGTAGTTGGCTGGATAACTCTTGCATCTCTGAGGGTGCTAACCGATACGGTGTCTTTGCTATCGGTGTAGCTCCAGGAACCAGCTCTATATGGAATTCCACCTGTCGTGGAGGAGGCAATCCAGACAGATCATCAGGGAACACCTCCGGATAATCCCGTACGATTGGAATGTCTGCCAAGTTTGTATCTTCTCCTTTCTTTTCTACGATGTGAGCCAGAAAAGTGTAACACTGTTTCCGTAAACTTCGGCGGGCTTTCATGCAAGAAATGAGCTTCAGTGTTCTTCCCGGTCGTTCTCCTTGAATCTTGAGTACCTCCCCGTTTGGCATGGGGATTCGTACAACTTTCTCCCGACAAACAATCTCGGCCCCATGATTTGACAACCAATCCATGCCCACTATCACATCGAAGCTGCCTAACTCGAATGGTATCAAGTCTATGCTAAAGGCCCGGTTTTCTAACGTTAGGGTGCAATTCTTAATAATCTCGTCTGCTTGTTCAACCCTACCATTGGCCATTTCTACAGAGTAACTAGTTTCTAGCCTACTAGTACTTAAATCAAGCATATGCACGAACTCAGAGGATATGAAGCTATTGTCTGCCCCAGTATCAAATAGTATGGATGCAAAATGGTGATTGAGCAGATACGTACCCGTAACAACGTTCGGGTCCTGACGGGCATCATTAGCTCCAATGACGAAGGCGCGTCCCCGTGCAGCATTTCCTTGGTTTCCATGGCCTTGAGCGCCCGCTATGGCCATCACTTGCTGTTGATTATCCCCCTGTTGGCCCGGTGCCCTGTTCAGTCGGGGGCACATGTTTCTGAAGTGACCCGGATTTCCACATTCGTAACAGACTCTGGCATTCCCGGCGGGGTTAACCGCGTTGACGGGTGCAACCAGATTCGGTGCCACTCTACAATCTCTTGCTAGGTGCCCCGGGCGCCTACAGTTTGCGCATACCCGGCACTGCGTCTCTGGGGGGTGATGATAGCTGCATCTGTCACATTTGGGATATGGCCCAACATATTCCCTCTTCCCTTGAGTCACGGCCGCAAAGTTTCTGGTGACCTTGGCTCTTTTATCGGATTTGCCGACACTCGACCGGCTTGTTTCCCCAGCATCCTTTCGCTTCTCTGCTCCCTTGCCCAATACCCCTGTTCGTACCATCTCATCGGTCAGAGCGCCAGCCTTCAGAATTGCGCTCTGAATCGTAGGAGGAGCAGCTGCAGTTACCATTACCCGTATTTGAGGCGCCAGTCCCCAAATGTACCTCTCAATCCTCTTAGATTCCGGAGTGACCAGGTGTGGAACTAGTCTGGCCAACTCGTGGAATCTGTCAGTGTAAGCTGCATGCCCCGCCCCCACCATGGCATGATTCCAGAACTCATGCTCCAGCTTTTGCATCTCGTTGTGAGGGCAGTACTCCTCGGTAATCAAAGCTTTAAATTCGTCCCTGTCATCTGCATCGCAGATTCCCTTCCTCTCGCTTGAACCTGGGTGTTCCACCAGGTTAGTGCTCGGCCCTGCAGTGAGCACGTAACATATTTGATGCGTTGGCTGTCGAGGCATTCGCTGATGTCAATCACGGCCTCCATTTTCTCGAGCCATCTGATCAGGGCTATCGCCCCACCTTTCCCGTCGAATTCACGGGGTTTACAGGCCACAAACTCCTTGTAAGAACAACCCCGTTTAGTATTAGCAACCCCAGTTCCATTACCGGCCGTTCCACCATCTCCGGTCTCTTGATTGCTTTCATTCCCATTCGTGTTCCCATTACCCCCGTTCTCGTTACCACCATCCCCGTGGGAGTGGTTTTGTTATTGCAAAGCATCGCTCACTTGAGCTACAATAGTGGGAATCAAGGCAGTCAGTTGTTGAGCAATCAGGGTTGCCATGTCAGGGCTTCCAGTCCCTTGAGTATTGCCAATAGGACCCTCATTTGTTCCTGAAGGTCTGCCTCTGCCTCTGCCTCTGCCCCTCGGGGCTTCACTTCCGCTACTACTTCTGCGGTTATATCTTCGAGGCGGCATGTTCTATCCATAAAAGAGGTAACATATCAGCTTTAGTCACCTTATGATACACAAGTAATCCACTTATCAAGTTCCAACGTCCGATGCTCCGGTCAGTCAAGACCACCATGCAGCCATTTTAAGCATATTCTCGGTATACCGGTGGTGCTTATATATAGGGTTCCCCGCAGCGTTCCCACCACACCCTCGATGTACCGAGAATGATGCCTAATCCGTTACATGACATCCGACCTTCCTTCACATCATATCCATAATAATCCATCAAATCGACTGAGAACCAAACATGTAATCACGTATAGTCTTGCGGAGGTTGTCTATCTCGCGTCCTTAAAAGGACTCAGACATAGCCTCCTCGGGTCGGTTTCTCAGTGTACGAGGTCAGGCGCAATGTAAGATCCGTGACGATCTGTTCGGGTTTCGATTCCCGAATTTGGCTATGATAACTCGGCGCACAGAGGGAACGGAAGATCCAATAGGAAGCACCTCATTAGTGACGAGCACAAGGCTCAAGCACAAGGTGAAGGATAACATAACAGAAGAATAATCAATCATGTAAGGAGGAACACATACACGAGATATATAAATGCACACAAGCTTAAGCATGCAAATCTACATGAAGGTTCCTAGGTTATAGTCTAGGTCAAGTGTAATTGCCTAATTCTCTATAACCAATGGCTCTGATACAGTCTGTCACACCCCCCGCTAAAGCGGAAACACGGGGAATGCGAGCTAGACGGGATCGTCATAACACATGGTATATGATAGAGTTGCAATAGAGTATGATGACAAGCGTGTCATGACGACACCCGAACACAAATGGAGACTTGTGTCGTGTATAATCAATGTTCACGACAGCATAGTCATAAGCACAACACAAATGATCACAAAAACATTGATTACAGCTTGTAATGTAATATTCCCACAACTTGGGAATAAGTGTACAAAAGATCATATTCATGTTCAAGCTTTACAAAAGAATAAACACAAATGCATCCTAGGGTCTCCTCTACAAGGCAGCACTCCTAGATCTTCAGTTCTCATTGTTACCTGAAAAATATGCTCAAAATGGTCAACAATAATGTTGGTGAGCTTCGCAGGTTAAATTGTTAACTTGTAATTGATGCTGTATATTGTTTGTAGTGGAATACCGTGCATACAGTTATAAGTAAGCAAAATCACATACCATGAGTTTTATACAACCAAACCTAATGACGTACACAAAGATCTTGTCAGAATATATTCACCCCAGGCCCGTTCCTGGCAGTGTGATGGTACTCACAAGTAACCATCTGTCAAGGGTGGGGGTGTCAACCCAATAGTACTACTAATACCTATCTGTTGGTTCCAACACCGGAATTAATGGTTGTAAGACGGTCCACACAGTAACATCACGTATGTATCAGATAAGTACTCACAAGACAGTATCACGTTGATTCCAAGTATAAAAATTGTATGTATAGTGTACAGCATTGAAAATGTGTGAGCATATTCTTCCCCCATGTTTGTAAAAGATAGAAACAATGTATAAGCGTAAAAAAGGGGCCACGAAACTCACTTGTTAAGTGGTATGTATGTCTGATGAAACTTCCCAAACTTGTATGTATGTATGAACAGTCAATCACCTATTGACAGTTATGTTAAGAATTAATCTTGTGGACTATTGTTAATAATATTGTTTACTTGAGTCGGGTCGTTTCGGTTCGGTCGTGAGTAGTACACACAAGCAGTCACACACATCTTAGACTAGATTGTTTTAATAGTACGTGCCTGTTAATGGCGTTGATTTTAATCTTTGTGGTCAAGCTATGACACTTAATTATATTTTTTATTATCGTCGTGAGATCTCCGAAGAGGGGATCCACACACGCACTCACCATTAAGTCATACAGTGGGACCGGACGCACGACTGACACCCCATTCACGCGAGTGGACTTTCATTCGTACGAATTAGCTACTTTCGTACAATTGATCCTCCATTCGTGTGACTAAGCCTTCAGTCGTACCACGCAATACCAATCGCACGACCCAACAGCCAACCACGCGACTTGAAGTCACTCCGCGCGAATCAGCTTAATTCGCGCGAGAAGACCCCCTTTCGCGCGACAGGCGTCTGACCGTGCGATTTCACACACTCGCACACAATCCACATTCGCATAGTCCAGTCACGCGACAACCCCTGTCGCGTGACAACTCCAATCGCGTGGCATCCTTATCGCGTGACAACCTCTGTTTCGCACCCACCGACAGTCGCGCGACATAGTCGTGCGACTTACCTATTCGCTCAAGTCTCAAGTCGCACACATTCCCAGTCGCACGCTCAACTCGCACACACACATGCAGTCGCACGCCCTTTCGCGCGCGACAACCCCCTTTCGCGCCATCGGGAGTCGCGACGGCAGTGAGTTTCAGGTCGGCCTTCGCTGCCCGATCGCGAGTGTTACCCAACCAGAACCTCCAGAACTCATATTCCAACGTATCTAGGCAAGAAACACACTCAGAAACAAGACATGCAAGTCCACACGACCTCTTGTGCTCGGATGAACCCGAGCACCCGAAAACCCTCGAATGCAACTGAAAAATCGAGTTATAAACGTGGTAGTGAGGTTATCTACCTGCTAGGAACTAGTATTCACGATGGTGCTCGAGATTTGAAGACGAAAACGTGAGAAATGGTTCGGTTTTGGTGTTTGCTTCTAGAGAGAGAGAGTAGAGAAGGAAGTTGAAGTGATGAAAGGGTGAAAAGAAAGAAAAATGGCTGGTAAGGGGGTATTTATACCCTGTCTAGTTTGCCAAAATTTCAAGTTTAGTCCCCGCACTTTGTCCCGAGTTCCTAAATTTTGTTTTGGTTGAAAACGTTATAATTTTGTGTTGTTTATTGATGATAAAATGTTATTAATGTTATTTATAATTTTAAAAATGATTTTATTCGTGAATTTATTTTATTGTAAAAATGACGTGTTTAGTGTTAACGGGGCAAATCTTGGAGAATGTCTTAAGATACTACACATATAAGGGCTATTAATTAAAACAAATATGATGTTCACGTAATTGGTTCGTCAAAATAAGGATTGTCTATAAATAAGGCTAAGTATAACACGTTAAATGACGGACCTTTGGTGACGGATGTCACACATAAAAACATACAATTTAAGGTGAAATAATGCCAGAGTGAAGAGGAGTAGATATATGGGGATGCTACAAAGTAAGCCGGGTGAGATAACAAGAGACTTACAAGATCATCCCCTAGACAATTACATCAATATCACTAATAGTCAACTACTAAAACAAAAGATAAATGTCAAAAATCAAGAAGAATAAGAGGGAACAAGAAAGATATGAGCTTGATGTAATGATGTTGACTCCACTGAAAGCTCCTGAGTAGCAAAATAAGATTACTGAGGCAGAAGCAACTGACTTCATACCAGATTATAAAACCTAACTATTTCAGACTCTATAAAACTTGAAAATGTGAAAGTAATTCTTTTAAACTAAAAATAGGTGCCAATTTAGCCATTATACTTCACTTTGCATTGCTAATGCATCTTCAGCCTTGTAATAATGCTCATAAAATGGATGATTTGGTGAGTTTACGCAAACAGAATGATTGTTTGTAAATTGCTTAGAATATCACAATTAAGCTTAAGATCTAAAGAAACCAAATCAGAAGAAAAAAACAGCCTAGAAACTATAAGTTAAAATTTTGTGTAGCAAATGAGTGGTTATTCTAGCATTCACACTTGCAATACTTCACCCAATACAATTCATTCTTGCGACAACACAATCGACAATACATCTGGGCTGCTTAAAATTTATATAAATTCATATAAATTTACCACCATACAATCGACATAAAAAAGCCATCATGAAATCTATAATACCCGTAAATATATATATATATATATATATATATATATATATATATATATATATATATAATATATAATAATAATAATAATAATAATAATAATAATAATAATAATAATAATAATAATAATAATAATACCAATAATGATAATAATGATGATAAAATAATAACAATAATAATAATAATAAAGTCCAGGGGTTAATAGGTAATTTTTGAAACTTAAAATTAAGTTTTAAACATGAAAGATTAAACACATCAAACCTCAGGGGGTAAAAGTGTAAACTTGTTTTAAATCCCCCACCACCGCCGTCGACCACCTCGCCGTCCGGCCACATCTCCGGCCAACTTCGGCGATCCCCCGTGCAAATCAATCGGTTTTTTGATCAAATTAAACACCCCGACATTAACACATGCATGAATCGAACCTGTCCCCCTCTTAATTTGGATAATGGAGTTACCTAACCCACTAACCCACTCGACCAGAACTCTCGGCCGACACACACCATAATCGGCCACTGAAGAATAATAATAATCGAAATGGACTTCGCACTAACAAACTTTTAATCGAAATGGACTGGCGAATGTCGTGGCAGATGCTCTCAGTCGAAAGAGTGCAGGTGGAGTAGCATGTCTTCAAATCCAACCACAGATTATCTCAGATCTGGATAGAATGGAAGTTGGGTTACAGCTTGGTGAGTCTAACGGTTATCTAGCCAAGATGAGGATAGAATCTGATCTTATTACACGGATCAAGGAAGCTCAGAATCAAGATGGAGAACTTTGGGCGATATTACAAAATTTGAAGATAGGGAAACAATCTGAGTTTCGAGTTGATGAACAAGGAGTTATCTGGTGTGGGAATAGATTATGTGTGTCAGATGACTCAACCCTTCGTGACTCCTTATTAGCAGAGGCACACAGTTCACCATTCTCTATTCACCCGGGAGCCACTAAGATGTATAGAGATTTAAGGCAAAACTTTTGGTGGAGTGGTATGAAAGAAGATGTAGCTAAATATGTGAGTCATTGTTTAACTTGTTAGCAAGTAAAGATTGAGCATCAAAGAGCTAGTGGATTACTGCAACCATTAGATATTCCTGTGTGGAAATGGGATGATATTTCCATGGACTTTGTTACAGGCCTACCAAAAACATTCAAGAAGAACGACGCCATTTGGGTCGTAGTTGATAGACTCACAAAGTCGGGCCTTCCATCCGCAGACTGACGGATAATCTGAACGCACTATTCAGACTTTGGAAGATATGCTTAGAGCATGTGCACTCGAATGGACGGGCAATTGGGATGAGTATCTATGCCTAGTTGAGTTCGCGTATAATAATAGTTGGCAGGCTAGTATAAATATGGCCCCGTTTGAACTTTTATATGGTCGAAAATGTAGAGCACCGATATGTTGGAATGAGGTTGGAGAGAAGATAATCGAAGGACCGGAATTGGTTAAAATTACTAATGACAAAGTTGCCATTGCCAGAGAGAAGTTGAAAGAAGCCAAACTAGACAAAAGAGTTACGCCGATCAACACCGACGAGCGTTGGAATTTAGAGTCGGAGATCATGTGTTTCTCAAAGTGTCACCTTGTCGTGGCATACGTCGATTTGGAATTAAAGGAAAGTTAAGTCCACGTTTTATCGGTCCGTTTGAGATTCTTGAAAGGGTTGGAGAAGTCTCGTATCGTTTAGCATTGCCACCGCAACTCTCTCATGTTCATAACGTTTTTCATGTCTCTTTGTTGAGGGGATACAACTATCATCCGTTGCACGTTATTAGCTACCCTCTTCACGCGATTCAAGAAGATCTTTCTTATGAAGAAGAACCTGAAGCTATTATTGATCATCAAGAACGAGTTATGAGACGCAAGTCTATACCGTTCGTTAAAGTTTTATGGAAAAATCATTCTGAACGCGAGGCGACATGGGAGACAGAAGAAATGATTCGTTCACAGTATCCATACTTATTCGACAACTAAGTGTATGTTTTCTAAGCCTAACTGTTAGTGATTACTCTATTCGTAAGTGGTGTGTGCTTAAAGAAGTATTATTTTCACCGTATGGTATTTTCAGAAGGATTCATGCTACATTATTAGAATTTCGAGGACGAAATTGTTTAAGGGGGGGGGGGTAGAATTATAAACAGCCTCTTGCACAAAATTGTGCAAGGAAAGGTTGCGTACATCAGATCGCTTCGTGATCCGGCCCCTCCCCGGACCCTGCGCAAAGCGGGAGCTTCATGCACCGGGTACGCCCTTTTTTTTTTAAATATATATATATATAATATATATATATATATATATATATATATATATATATATATATATATAATAAATATATATAATAATAATAATAATAATAATAATAATAAATAATACCAATAATGATAATAATGATGATAAAAATAATAACAATAATAATAATAATAAAGTCCAGGGGGTTAATAGGTAATTTTTGAAACTTAAAATTAAGTTTTAAACATGAAAGATTAAACACATCAAACCTCAGGGGGTAAAAGTGTAAACTTGTTTTAAATCCCCCACCACCGCCGTCGACCACCTCGCCGTCCGGCCACATCTCCGGCCAACTTCGGCGATCCCCAACGTGCAAAATCAATCGGTTTTTGATCAAATTAACACCCCGACATTAACACATGCATGAATCGAACCTGTCCCCCTCTTAATTTGGATAATGGAGTTACCTAACCCACTAAACCCACTCGACCAGAACTCTCGGCCGACACCCACCATAATCGGCCACTGAAGAATAATAATAATCGAAATGGACTTCGCACTAACAAACTTTTAATCGTTTATCACTTTCCCTTAAGTTCAATTTCATCTGAAACATAAACAAACACCCTATTCGATCATCATCTTCAGTGTCGACCTGCAACTCAATCGAAGGGCCTGTTTGGAGCAACATTTGTTGAAATTAACAGTGGGGTTTTGATCACAAGCATCATTAGAAACTTCCTGTTGAAAGAATTGGATTATAATCATCATTTGGGCATCAATCGATCATCAAGAAGCCGCGACCTGTTCATCATGGCATTCACCTTCAATTCCAACACAAATCTGGTAATTAAACACACCTATACATTCGGTTCATCATGAGGAAACTAAGCCCCAACCTTAATCTGGTTAATAACATCGATTTGATGTTCAATTTTGTGCAAAATCGAATTTAGGGTTCTTGGTTGGAGGGGAAGGGCTTCGGATGTGTTTAAAAGGAATTGAAACCAAGGAATGTCGCGGCTGCGGCCTTGGTCTATCGGTTCCCCACTCACATCCTAACATTGAGGTCCCGGGTTCGAACCCGGGCACCCTCAACCATTTTTTTTTTAGGCTTTTTCAACTCTTAAATAATTATGTAAAATTTTCAAAAATTATAAAGATCAGTTCTGTAAACTCTTTTTATTTTTTAAGACCATCTACATATTTTCTAGAAATTGTTTCTTTAAATGCTTTAATATTTCTATAAAATATTTTTATAGAAAACACTATTATTTAGTTATAATACTATTATTTAATTAAATAATGGATCACTATTATGTTTCGAAACAATACTGATATATTATGTAAATGAATAATATATAACTTTTGATAGTTATAGTTATATATAATATTAACAAACATTATACATAGTTCATTTTGTTTAAAAATAAGCTTTAAATAGTTGATTAGTTCCGTATTTTTACAGCCAACTTACGGAGGCCATAACTTTATCATAACCGATTCAAATCAGTTAAATCTTATGTCCGTGACGAAGTTCGTCGAAAGACGAATCTGTTGGTATATAAAACATCGAAAAACTCATTCGTTTAGACCTCCAAACAGTCGTTTTCGTAACAGCTAGCAGTTCTGCGCAGCTGTAAAGATCCACGTTTTTCTCATATTTCGGTAATCCAAATCAGAAACGTTTCTAAATGGAAGTTGTTCAGAACTCACTAATCTAGTAAACTGGAGATTTTCAGAATTTTTAAACGTCGTTTAGTATTTTTAACGAGTGCGAAAAGACAGAGGCAGAACTGGAATTTTTCAAACTATAATTTGCGTTACGTTATCGTAGGTTCTCACGGCGTTAACCGAGCCTAGACTTTGTTTCTGATTATTGTCATTTGTGTATAAGGTACGGATTCCGACCTTTCCCTCTCGTAGCATGAATTCCTCTCGTTCTTGATTTTTATCTTGAATCCAGAACTTGACTTGTTGTTTATTAAATTCATAAGTTTATTGTTATAAAGGATTATCGTATAGTTGATATTGTTTGCATGTGATAGCCTTTATCTGCTTTGTACTCATTGTCACATGCTTCCTAAATGATTGATTATAGCTAGTAACCTTGATTAAGGGTTATGAGCTCTAGTGTAACTTATTGAGTTATATTGACTTGATTGTATTATTGACCTCCATACCCGAGCACATCCACCTATGGGGACATAGGGCGTCATTGTGGCACAAGTGACGTGCTCTATCTGTGGCAGAGCGGTTAGACCACAGCGTCTCTACATTATTATTATGTGCTAAGTTGTTACACATATTGATTATTGTTAAAGGAGGCGTATGGATCGATCCTAGGATATCATTGTTATTGTTACTGGTGAGATGGTTAGGTGTGTGTGCCCACATTCCTATCTCACATATTGGTGCATTAGAACTGCAGCTAATGTACACATTGTTAAGTGTTATTGTTATTGGCTCATATGGGTATTCCTTTTAGATGATCATTATCATTTGATTTTCAACTTGATCATCTCATTGTTATCATTATTGATCATTGTATTGCTATCGTTTATTTCCGTTACTGAGCATTCTTTGGCTCAGCCGTATTTTCTTTTGTTGTTTTCTCTTATTTTTATAGCAGGTACTCAAGGGGCCCAGGGGAACGAGTGAAGAGTGTTAACTCAAGAAGTTAGGATGAGAATAATTGGATCAAAAAGACTTAATAGTATTTTGATTTTAAGACTTTATTTAAGTTATTTAGATCTATGTAAGGATTTGTGTGTTTCTTAGTACTTTAATTCTATCGTTATGAACCTCTGATTACTGTTTGTGTGACACGTCAACCTTACCCGGGTTGGGGTGTTACGGTTATGGTATCAGAGCCTAGGCTCCTTCCTGTAGAAAACTTAAACTAAATAATTAAGACATGTGAGGATTGGGTAGACATTGGGTTAGGTTCTCTATATATTATATGGCTATTTTCTAATTCACGTTGTTCTGATTAATGTGAAATGTTTTCATTTTAGATGCCTCCCAGCCGTAATTCACGAAATTCTTGCGGGTCGAATGGACCTGATCCAAACCTTGTTGGTGCTATGACCCAAGCACTTACTGCTATACTACCGACTTTGATTGATGCGGTACGTAATCCGAACCCAAATCCAAACCCAAACCCAAATCCTAATCCAAATCCAAACCCAAATCCGAATCCAAACCCAAATCCAAACCCGAATCCAAACCCAACTGGTGCAGATGTTTGGCTAGCGCGATTTCAAAAGCAAAAACCACGATCATTCACTAAGGCGGCTACACCTGCAGTGGCCAAAGACTGGATCGCTCATATTGAGAAAATTTTTACCGTGCTTAGAGTTGATCAGCAGTACAGGGCGGGTTTAGCTGCTTATAAGCTGGAGGAAGATGCTCAAGTATGGTGGGAGAATGTGGTAGCTGAAAGAGGAGGCGAACAGTTCATGGAGACTTTATCTTGGAATGATTTTCGTTCCATATTCTTCGACAAGTATTTTACGAATGTGGATAAAGCAGCATACAGGCGGGAGTATGATAACATCCGTCAACGGAACGATGAATCACTCACTGATTTTACAGACCGGTTTTATCGACTGTTGGGATTTCTAGGTTCTTCTGCTGGACCACCTGAGGAACGGGCTGAAAAGTATCAATGGGCAGTATGTGATCGGATTCGTAAGGCTATTATTCACTCCACTTTTAACAATGTTGAGGAAGCAGTTAGGGCTGCAAAAAGGGTGGACCTGGAGAGAAAAGAATTTTGTTAAAATTTGAGGATAATAAGAAGCGCAGTAGAGATGGGACTCGTATTCAGGCTGGCGGTGAGTCATCTCAAGGATCTGACTGAAATGGAAATGATCGTCAGAAAAATCAAGGATCGGGGAAGAACACTAAGCCATGGCATGGTAAGACTCGAAGTCAAGGTCAAATGACACCCTATCAACAACCAATTGCAGCTCAACCAGTGAATCAAAAAGGCAATCCTTCCAGACATCCGATGTGTACTCATTGTGGAAAGCATCATCCCGGAACTTGTCGTCGACTTACAGGAGCTTGTCTTGGTTGTGGAGATATGGGGCATAGGGTTAGTCAATGCCCAAAGGCGAGGAACCGACCAAAGAATGATGCTAAGGGAGCCAATGCGCCACCCACTACTGGAGGTCGAGTATTCGCACTAACTGTAGGGGAAGCTGCTAATGCTCCAGGTACATCTTCCCGTACTAATTCATTCTAATAATCATAATCTACTTCCATTGATTCTAGTTTTACCGTCGTTAGTATTCATTAGTTATCAATACATAGGTACGATTTGTGGTATACTTCGTCATGGTGACTATGATGTTTATGTATTGTTTGATACTGGCTCCACACACTCGATAGTATCTCATCTATTCACAAAGCGCCTTACGATCATGCCTACCGCTCTAGAGCCTGCATTAGTGATTTCTACTCCTGTTGGAGAATTGATTGTTATTTCCCAAGTGTACCAAAACTGTCCTATTCAGATCGAATCAACCATAAGAGAGGCTGACCTATTTCCTATGCACATGGGTGATTTCGATATTATTCTTGGCATGGATTGGTTAACACGACACCAGGTTACCATAGAATGTCAAACTCGTCGTGTGCTATTTGGTGATCCTATGAATCCTGACTTAGTTTACCAAGGGAACCTACCTCGGAAGCCTCTCAAAATTATCTCTGCTCTAAAAGCCCAAAAGCTTATATTCCGTGGATGTGAGGGATTCTTAGCTTCTATAAAAGATACATCAGTGGATACTCCTCGTATTGAAGACTTTCCTATTGTTCGGGAATTCCCTGATGTCTTTCCTGAAGAACTTCCAGGGTTACCATCTGAGCGTGAAGTCGAGTTTACTATTGATTTAATCCCCGGGGCGGAACCTATTTCTAAGGCACCTTATCGGATGGCCCCAGTAGAGTTGAAGGAATTGAAAGAACAACTGCAGGAGCTATTACAACTCGGATTCATTAGACCTAGTGTTTCACCATGGGGAGCACCGGTATTATTTGTGAAGAAGAAAGATGGTAGTATGCGTCTATGCATCGACTACCGAGAACTTAATAAGATTACTATCCGAAACCGCTATCCGTTACCGCGTATTGACGATCTCTTCGATCAACTACAAGGGGCAAAGTTCTTCTCTAAGATCGACCTCAGATCAGGATACCATCAATTGAGGATCCGAGATCAAGATGTTCCTAAGACAGCATTCCGCACCCGTTACGGTCACTATGAGTTCCTAGTTATGCCTTTTGGCTTGACCAATGCTCCAGCTGTCTTTCTGGACCTCATGAACAGAGTGTTCCATGAGTATTTGGACCGCTTTGTAATTGTTTTTATCGATGACATCTTGGTATTCTCTAAAAGTAGAGAGAGCATGAAGACCACCTTCGCACGATTTTGGAGACCTTACGCCAAAAGAAGTTATATGCTAAATTTTCTAAGTGTGACTTTTGGCTTGAACAAGTGGCATTTTTAGGCCATGTTGTATCAGCTAAAGGTATCACTATGGATCCGGCAAAGGTGGAAGCTATTACTAAATGGCCTCGACCGACATCCGTCACTGAAGTTCGTAGCTTTCTTGGTTTAGCGGGCTATTACCGACGTTTTGTGGAAGGTTTCTCTCGCGTGGCGTTGCCTCTAACTCAACTTATGAGAAAGGGTGTAAAGTTTACGTGGAACGAGGATAGAGAAAAGAGTTTTGAGGAACTGAAGAAAAGACTAGTATCTGCCCCTATTCTTACGTTACCTTCGGGTTCTGGCGGGTACCAAATTTATAGTGATGCATCAAAGAAGGGACTTGGGTGTGTTCTTATGCAGCATGGTAAAGTTATTGCCTATGCTTCCCGACAGCTTAAACCGTATGAAGTAAACTACCCAACACATGACTTAGAGCTTGCAGCTGTAGTGTTTGCATTAAAGATTTGGAGACATTATTTGTATGGAGAGACATGTGACATCTTTAGTGATCATAAGAGCCTTAAGTATATTTTCACTCAAAAAGAACTCAATATGAGGCAGAGGAGATGGTCAGAACTACTCAAGGATTACGATGCCAACATCCAGTATCATCCGGGCAAGGCGAATGTCGTGGCAGATGCTCTCAGTCGAAAGAGTGCAGGTGGAGTAGCATGTCTTCAAATCCAACCACAGATTATCTCAGATCTGGATAGAATGGAAGTTGGGTTACAGCTTGGTGAGTCTAACGGTTATCTAGCCAAGATGAGGATAGAATTTGATCTTATTACACGGATCAAGGAAGCTCAGAATCAAGATGGAGAACTTTGGGCGATATTACAAAATTTGAAGATAGGGAAACAATCTGAGTTTCGAGTTGATGAACAAGGAGTTATCTGGTGTGGGAATAGATTATGTGTGCCAGATGACTCAACCCTTCGTGACTCCTTATTAGCAGAGGCACACAGTTCACCATTCTCTATTCACCCGGGAGCCACTAAGATGTATAGAGATTTAAGGCAAAACTTTTGGTGGAGTGGTATGAAAGAAGATGTAGCTAAATATGTGAGTCATTGTTTAACTTGTCAGCAAGTAAAGATTGAGCATCAAAGAGCTAGTGGATTACTGCAACCATTAGATATTCCTGTGTGGAAATGGGATGATATTTCCATGGACTTTGTTACAGGCCTACCAAAAACATTCAAGAAGAACGACGCCATTTGGGTCGTAGTTGATAGACTCACAAAGTCGGGCCTTCCATCCGCAGACTGACGGATAATCTGAACGCACTATTCAGACTTTGGAAGATATGCTTAGAGCATGCGCACTCGAATGGACGGGCAATTGGGATGAGTATCTATGCCTAGTTGAGTTCGCGTATAATAATAGTTGGCAGGCTAGTATAAATATGGCCCCGTTTGAACTTTTATATGGTCGAAAATGTAGAGCACCGATATGTTGGAATGAGGTTGGAGAGAAGATAATCGAAGGACCGGAATTGGTTAAAATTACTAATGACAAAGTTGCCATTGCCAGAGAGAAGTTGAAAGAAGCCAAACTAGACAAAAGAGTTACGCCGATCAACACCGACGAGCGTTGGAATTTAGAGTCGGAGATCATGTGTTTCTCAAAGTGTCACCTTGTCGTGGCATACGTCGATTTGGAATTAAAGGAAAGTTAAGTCCACGTTTTATCGGTCCGTTTGAGATTCTTGAAAGGGTTGGAGAAGTCTCGTATCGTTTAGCATTGCCACCGCAACTCTCTCATGTTCATAACGTTTTTCATGTCTCTTTGTTGAGGGGATACAACTATCATCCGTTGCACGTTATTAGCTACCCTCTTCACGCGATTCAAGAAGATCTTTCTTATGAAGAAGAACCTGAAGCTATTATTGATCATCAAGAACGAGTTATGAGACGCAAGTCTATACCGTTCGTTAAAGTTTTATGGAAAAATCATTCTGAACGCGAGGCGACATGGGAGACAGAAGAAATGATTCGTTCACAGTATCCATACTTATTCGACAACTAAGTGTATGTTTTCTAAGCCTAACTGTTAGTGATTACTCTATTCGTAAGTGGTGTGTGCTTAAAGAAGTATTATTTTCACCGTATGGTATTTTCAGAAGGATTCATGCTACATTATTTAGAATTTCGAGGACGAAATTGTTTAAGGGGGGGGTAGAATTATAATACCCGTAAATATATATATATATATATATATATATATATATATATATATATATAATATAATAATAATAATAATAATAATAATAATAATAATAATAATAATAATAATACCAATAATGATAATAATGATGATAAAAATAATAACAATAATAATAATAATAAAGTCCAGGGGGTTAATAGGTAATTTTTGAAACTTAAAATTAAGTTTTAAACATGAAAGATTAAACACATCAAACCTCAGGGGGTAAAAGTGTAAACTTGTTTTAAATCCCCCACCACCGCCGTCGACCACCTCGCCGTCCGGCCACATCTCCGGCCAACTTCGGCGATCCCCAACGTGCAAAATCAATCGGTTTTTGATCAAATTAAACACCCCGACATTAACACATGCATGAATCGAACCTGTCCCCCTCTTAATTTGGATAATGGAGTTACCTAACCCACTAAACCCACTCGACCAGAACTCTCGGCCGACACCCACCATAATCAGCCACTGAAGAATAATAATAATCGAAATGGACTTCGCACTAACAAACTTTTAATCGTTTATCACTTTCCCTTAACTTCAATTTCATCTGAAACATAAACAAACACCCTATTCGATCATCATCTTCAGTGTCGACCTGCAACTCAATCGAAGGGCCTGTTCGGAGCAACATTTGTTGAAATTAACAGTGGGGTTTTGATCACAAGCATCATTAGAAACTTCCTGTTGAAAGAATTGGATTATAATCATCATTTGGGCATCAATCGATCATCAAGAAGCCGCGACCTGTTCATCGTGGCATTCACCTTCAATTCCAACACAAATCTGGTAATTAAACACACCTATACATTCGGTTCATCATGAGGAAACTAAGCCCCAACCTTAATCTGGTTAATAACATCGATTTGATGTTCAATTTGGTGCAAAATCGAATTTAGGGTTCTTGGTTGGAGGGGAAGGGCTTCGGATGTGTTTAAAAGGAATTGAAACCAAGGAATGTCGCGGCTGCGGCCTTGGTCTATCGGTTCCCCACTCACATCCTAACATTGAGGTCCCGGGTTCGAACCCGGGCACCCTCAACCATTTTTTTTTAGGCTTTTTCAACTCTTAAATAATTATGTAAAAATTTTCAAAAATTATAAAGATCAGTTCTGTAAACTCTTTTTATTTTTTAAGACCATCTACATATTTTCTAGAAATTGTTTCTTTAAATGCTTTAATATTTCTATAAAATATTTTTATAGAAAACACTATTATTTAGTTATAATACTATTATTTAATTAAATAATGGATCACTATTATGTTTCGAAACAATACTGATATATTATGTAAATGAATAATATATAACTTTTGATAGTTATAGTTTATATAATATTAACAAACATTATACATAGTTCATTTTGTTTAAAAATAAGCTTTAAATAGTTGATTAGTTCCGTATTTTTACAGCCAACTTACGGAGGCCATAACTTTATCATAACCGATTCAAATCAGTTAAATCTTATGTCCGTGACGAAGTTCGTCGAAAGACGAATCTGTTGGTATATAAAACATCGAAAAACTCATTCGTTTAGACCTCCAAACAGTCGTTTTTGTAACAGCTAGCAGTTCTGCGCAGCTGTAAAGATCCACGTTTTTCTCATATTTCGGTAATCCAAATCAGAAACTTTTCTAAATGGAAGTTGTTCAGAACTCACTAATCTAGTAAACTGGAGATTTTCAGAATTTTTAAACGTCGTTTAGTATTTTTAACGAGTGCGAAAAGACAGAGGCAGAACTGGAATTTTTCAAACTATAATTTGCGTTACGTTATCGTAGGTTCTCACGGCGTTAACCGAGCCTAGACTTTGTTTCTGATTATTGTCATTCGTGTATAAGGTACGGATTCCGACCTTTCCCTCTCGTAGCATGAATTCCTCTCGTTCTTGATTTTTATCTTGAATCCAGAACTTGACTTGTTGTTTATTAAATTC
This sequence comes from Flaveria linearis, assembly GCA_024085815.1. Lineage (NCBI taxonomy): Eukaryota > Viridiplantae > Streptophyta > Magnoliopsida > Asterales > Asteraceae > Flaveria > Flaveria linearis. The sequence continues at coordinate 19,980,081 of CM044008.1, forward strand.
ATAAGTTTATTGTTATAAAGGATTATCGTATAGTTGATATTGTTTGCATGTGATAGCCTTTATCTGCTTTGTACTCATTGTCACATGCTTCCTAAATGATTGATTATAGCTAGTAACCTTGATTAAGGGTTATGAGCTCTAGTGTAACTTATTGAGTTATATTGACTTGATTGTATTATTGACCTCCATACCCGAGCACATCCACCTATGGGGACATAGGGCGTCATTGTGGCACAAGTGACGTGCTCTATCTGTGGCAGAGCGGTTAGACCACAACGTCTCTACATTATTATTATGTGCTAAGTTGTTACACATATTGATTATTGTTAAAGGAGGCGTATGGATCGATCCTAGGATATCATTGTTATTGTTACTGGTGAGATGGTTAGGTGTGTGTGCCCACATTCCTATCTCACATATTGGTGCATTAGAACTGCAGCTAATGTACACATTGTTAAGTGTTATTGTTATTGGCTCATATGGGTATTCCTTTTAGATGATCATTATCATTTGATTTTCAACTTGATCATCTCATTGTTATCATTATTGATCATTGTATTGCTATCGTTTATTTCCGTTACTGAGCATTCTTTGGCTCAGCCGTATTTTCTTTTGTTGTTTTCTCTTATTTTTATAGCAGGTACTCAAGGGGCCCAGGGGAACGAGTGAAGAGTGTTAACTCAAGAAGTTAGGATGAGAATAATTGGATCAAAAAGACTTAATAGTATTTTGATTTTAAGACTTTATTTAAGTTATTTGGATCTATGTAAGGATTTGTGTGTTTCTTAGTACTTTAATTCTATCGTTATGAACCTCTGATTACTGTTTGTGTGACACGTCAACCTTACCCGGTTTGGGGTGTTACAAAATCGACACAAAATCGGCGACAGAAATCGACGCAATATATGTGATAGAAATTGACATAAATCTACTAACCGTGGAGGATGTTCGATGGAGGATGATTGATGGAGGATGGCCGACGGAGAATGATTGACAGAAGTGCACTGGTGGATGTTCGATGGAGGATGATGTCTCGAAGAAAGAAGAAAGAAGAGTGCCGATGGATGTTCTATGGAGGTTATTTAGGTATTTTTTAAACATTTCATCAAAATGTTCTAAAATGGCGGGGATTTTAAATTCCACTAATAATAGGATTTGGATGGAATTTATCTCAATTCCAATTCTTTCATCTAACCAACCAACCAACTTAAGGGAATGGAATTCAAATTCCAATTCCAATTCCTTACACTTCCAACGAATTCTTGCGTACCAAACGTGCCCTTAATCTCTTAAGGTGGATAGGCGCTCATGCATCAGTACCCCACTATACCCTGAATAAACCAATCAAAACTTGCCACCTCAATCCATGCTACACCATACCATATCATAAATTTTAAATGAGGCACTCATGACACTCCATATCATACCCAACGCCTAGATTGCAACATTTATATTTTGGGTGTGTCTCATGGCAAGAATATGCCGTTCGAACACACCATGTGGCATAAAATGGTTGGTGGTAACGATGTTACATGCCCACATTAAGGCCCGTTGTGGCCTCACGGCATGGGCGCCCCCTACGGCCTTAGAATAACTCCATAGTTTTCTAAATATTCATATGATCAATTAATACTCGAATAGAATGAGTAGCAAAGAGAGACATAAACGGTCTAAATACACCACCATGCCACCAAATACCACCATGGCATGCCCCAAGTGAAACCCATAATAACATTCACATTCTGTTTTTTATTTTTAACATTATAAGTTAGCTAAAACATATATATTCATAAAATTTATTCATCATGCTAAAAAATTCTTCACATCCCATTCCTTTTACTTAACCCTAAAAAATTAAATCATACGTGTTATTAAAATTTTATTATTATTTCTCTCTCTTCCACTAACAATCGTTATATATAATAAATATAAGAGATGTATAGTGATTTGTTAAATATATTGAATGAAAAATTAGTTCATATAACTAGTCTATATTTTAAGGAATGAAATGAAATGTTCAGTTGCATGAAAGCAATATATATTTTCTTAAATTATATGGATATGATTTATATAGAAAACTAGCTTTGGTTACCCGTATATTACACGCGAGGTGGAGAGTTAATTATTAAAATAACACAAAAACATAAATAAAACTAAATGTATTACACGGGTTGAAAAAATAAAATTGATTAGTTGTTGATTGTTATTTATATAATACTAACTTTAGTAAACCCGTGTATTATATGAGTTAAAAAATAAAATATTAATTATGATGAAAATTTATGAAGTATAAAATGATACTTTAAAATAAAATATGATTAAAATTATATATGAGTAATAATTATAAGTAATAATTTTAATTTTTTTCCAAAAAATTTAACCATTTTTTCCAAACAAGCCGTATTAGAATATCATTTTTGAAAGTTTCTTATTATAACTTCTAATTTTAAATATTTTTTAGTTTATAAAGAAGTTTTCTTTTCAAAAACATCAATTTTAAGATATTTAATATTTTTAAAAATGTTTGATGTTTTAGAAAAACTCTTATTTTATAAAAAAATTTTCTAGAAATAACATTAATAAAAAAACATCTTTTCTTATTTTATTAAAAAATAACTTTAATCTTAAAAAGAATTAAAATTATTTAATAATTTAGGTAACTATTTAAGAGGAGAGAGAGGCGGGAAAAACGAAATTAGGGGGCCTAAGAATATGAAAAGTGTCCCCTCAAGTTCCTCTTTTAGTATTATACGTAGATTAAACGTAAATGTTTTAAGCACGTATCCAACTCAAATACAAATATAATGGACTCAAAGATACTGTACTTTCTTACTTAAACGGTTGTTGAGAGTCACTTTATCACATTTTGAGTCATTTAATTTTAAGAAGCCATTACTTTAAAAAATCATTGGTATGTGATTTATTTATGACAATGAGTAACTTTAGTATATGAAAACTAGTTGGTGATTTTTTATACAAAGTTGAGGAATTTTAAAACACTAGAAATTTGAAAATTTTAGTAAAAACCAAAATATATATTACTCTTTTATGATCCTAACCTTTTTTTTTTCTTTTTCTTTTTTCTTCCCAAATTCGATGGTGCCGCTCCTTTATTGGACAATACGACAGGCCCAATCAGAGTTAGCCCACGTTACCGAACAAAATTCACTTCTTAGCCCACGTCACCTGCCCATTGGTTCGTGAGGCCCAGTAGAGCCAACTTTAGTGAACTATTTGCATAACTCTTAAAGCCCATTAAATATAATTATTTAACAACTCTGCCCCATAATGTAATAGCCCACTGTACCTCATGTACACTCGTACTGATTTATAACCATTAGAGCCCAACACACATAATAGTTCTTAGATTATATTTATACCAAGAAACCGAATTATCTCATTTTATAGATTACTCACATATGTTCATTATCATTTTACAGAACCTAACTAGTAACATGGTTATAAAACTTCATTTGAAATAGTTAATTGTTATTAATCTAACTAGAAAATAGAGAGGTGGATAAGATATAAAATTCACAAATATTTTAACTGAATAGTAAACTAATATTGATCATATTGATGCGAATAATAATAACTTACGTTATTAGAATCTCTAAGATCAAAAACAAAATTTACTAAGGCCATGTGGTATTCGCTAACGTCTGGAGTGTTAATGCTGGCTTGTTACTGCGCGTGGAACCAGTGGCGGAGCTTGAACACTCCCATAAGGAGGGCGGAGGCGAAATTGGACGAAATTAATTTTTTTTATGGGGATATATATATATATATATATATATATATATATATATATATAATTTTACACTATCTGGTAAAAAATTTAAACTGCCGGGCTAAAATTTAACACTACCGACGATGGAAATTCATGGATTGATTGATGGAAATAAATACAAAAACAAGTGACAGCCCAAAAGATTATATGAATGCATTAACTCATCATCTAAACAAATGACAGCCCAAAGATTTACATCATATTGACACTTTTTCAATAAGAATTCTACATTTGCATAAACATAAAAACAGCATGCAAATATGCTTATTGTGCAAAAGATGAAACTAAACTAATGTTCATCATGGATGTTGTGTGATACTTGATGCTGGTGTTTGTTGATCACCATGCCATGTCCAAACAATGTCTTTTAAAGAAGGCTTCAGTTCTTGATCACAAAAGTTTTCATATTCTATGGTGTCTCCTGCTAACTTCTTCATCTCCACCATGTGAAAGATGGAGCTACCTCAAATATCTCCGCATCTATGGCTAAGTGCCCCTTTCGCCCTTCTTTGTGCCCTTGCATCGTCACTCGCCCATCTGGCCTTTGCATAATCTGAAACTGCTCCGTTGAAGCCACTTCTTCGAGCTTCGAAACGATCGCTGATGCTGTTTGTTTGGTGGTGAAACGCGCCTCAGGTTTCTTGCTCGAACCGTTGTCCTCGAACAAACCAGAAAGATTGAATCCTTGAGAAAGTGATATGATATCGAATGCATTCATGCTAGTAGGTTTTAAAGTACTCATAGAAGAACTTTTTCTTATTGCTTTCTCTTCAAGCCCTTTGAGATCAGCACAACTAGATCTTGGACTATCTGTGAATTTGAACACACTTTCATCATCAAAAACGCTTCGTGGCAGATAATGCGGCTCGATCTTCTTGAATCCCTTTTGAAACCAAGAGTTTTCCATGATTTTAGCAAGTGTAACCCTTGTAGTTGGATTAGGATCTAGAATTCTTGAAAGTAGTTTCTTGACCTCAGGAGGAAACCAACTTGGGCATTTGAATTCCCCTTTACTAATTTTCCTATACATTCCCATTAAATTTGCATCACTAAATGGAAGATAACCTGCAAGCAAAACAAACAAGATCACCCCACATGACCAAATATCCGCCTTTTCGCCATCGTAACCTTTCTTGTGAATAACCTCGGGTGCAACATAAGCCGGTGTTCCACAAGTTGTGTGCAAAAGACCATCAAGCCTTTTAGAATCAACCAAAGCACTCAATCCGAAATCTGAAATCTTAAGGTTTCCAAATTCGTCAAGTAGAAGGTTTTCTGGCTTGAGATCGCGATGGTAGACACCACGACTATGGCAAAAATCAACTGCTGCTACTAATTGTTGGAAATATTTTCTAGCGGCATCCTCCTTCAACCTCCCTTTCGCGATCTTATTAAAAAGTTCACCGCCTTTCACATATTCAATGGCGAAATAAATCTTAGTCTTGCTAGCCATAACCTCATAAAGTTGAACGACATTCGGATGCCTAACAAGCTTCATCACAGAGATCTCTCTTTTGATTTGATCAATCAAACCATTTTGCATCACCTTCCCTTTGTCAATCACCTTCACCGCGACACTTTTACCTGTTTTTATGTTTCGGGCATGGTAGACCTTTGCAAATGTGCCTTGGCCAAGCAATTTCCCAAGCTCGTATCGTTGCATCAATATGTTCCCCTTCTTGCTCTCCATCTCCACCACTTTATAAAGATCCGAAACAACGTAGATTTAACAACAGTTACGACAAATTCAAGGTCAGATGAACCATAATATGATGGCGTCAAGGGGCTATACGAATTTACGACCTTGCCTCCATTCGAAGGGTGCTAAATATATTGTTTCCCCTTGAGATCAAACCAGTGGGAAAAAAGAAGAATCAATGCACCACAAGGAAAAATAGAACACAAAGTAACATATGATTGATCAAAATCAAAATCAAATCTTTGGCAAAAGTAGAATGATTGGTTGAGATGATGGCCAATAAAAGTGATCATGGAATTATGGTTGCTATTTATAGAAAGATCCATCTTGTAGTCAAAGAAATAATCAATTCTTACCTTCTAGTGAGGAAATATGAGGATAATTATATGTGGTTATGAAACAAGGAGGGGTGGACCTAGGTAACATGTTTATGTATCAACCAAACTCCTGAATTAATTTTTTTATGGATATATATTCAATCAAACCTACTATATACGGATGCATATACAGTAAAAAAAGGTTCGCTGAACCGACTCACTTAATATGATAAAAGAGTTTTAATGACGGAACCCGACAATAAATTCTTCTTGATAAACATACGAAATCTATAAAAGATAGATACCAATAAAAGTGATCACTACTCATAGTTACCAAGGATTGTAAATGTTTTATGAAAATAAGAAATATGATTCTACAATTATTTGTTTAAATTGTGAGAAAATTTAAAAATTTTATTTAAGTTACTTCTTGAAATTGATAATATCATATTTCAAGTTAGTTTACACCAATCATAGTTCCAAAGTTTTTGGCCAAATATTTGGCCTAACTAAGTGGTGTGAGCTTGTTAACCACTCATTTCAGAACTAGTTGAGACCACGTTATTGTATATGGTATGACATTAATATTCAGTACTGGTGTTCGAACCATGAAGAATAGTGTGGTTGTAATAGTTTCACTTGTCAGTTTGAACATGTGACACCCTACACATATTACACATCGGCAGTGGACAGGAGAGATTCCTGGTTCATAAGGAATGTCTGGCCTCTAATATCAACAACGCGTTTTGGGCGTATTGGCTGTGGATGAGAGGATAACTTCACAGTTAAGCGTGCTCAGGTGGGAGCAATCTAGGGATGGGTGACCTCCTTGGGAAGTTTTCACCCGGGCAACCAAAAGCAAATCCGTGAGCTCCTCGTGGGCGAAGCGGACAATATTGTTGGTGTGAGAGGCGGGGTGTTACAGAATGGTATCAGAGCCACTCCTGTGCCGTTCGGGGTGTGGGACATACCTCACCAAGGATGGTGACTTCTCGGGCTCATCGAGGACGATGAGTCCAAACAGGGGGTGCTTGTGACACCCTACACATATCCCACATCGGCCGTGGACAGGAGAGATTCCTGGTTCATAAGGAATGTCTGGCCTTTAATATCAACAACGCGTTTTGGGCGTATTGGCTGTGGATGAGAGGAGAACTCCACAGTTAAGCGTGCTCAGTGGGAGCAATCCAGGGATGGGTGACCTCCCTGGGAAGTCTTCACCCCGGCAACCAAAAGCAAATCCATAAGCTCCTCGTGGGCGAAGTGGACAATATTGTTGGTGTGAGAGGCCGGGTGTTACAGAACATGATGCATGTATCGATGAATCGAATACTATGATTCATAAGTCCATTTTTTATTCGAACACAAGTTATAGATCCGATCGGCTTGGAAAAAGTCTTGGAGAAAGGTAGATGTAGAGGTTTCTTGTGTGTTTATCTTTTAATGTGATGCTATAATTAGAAAAAGAAAACCAAGTATCTTGGTACACTGAATCTACAATTTGAATTTTCTGTTAACATTATAGGAACAGATTTTTGTTAAAAATCAAAACAAACCAAGAATCGTTTACTACTAAGAGAAAAACAAAATATTGTGGGTTTAAATCCTGCTCGAGGGTAAAAACAGAGCCTTTCATTGCTTCCTTTGGTCATCATGATCGATTAGGCGCTTTAATACTATAAAGTCAATTTAATCTAACCTAAATATAAGAATAGGAGAGAGGAAATGTATAAATGAGTAAATTTTGATTATAAGTGACAAATTGCTAAAAAAATAGAGTTAACTACGTATTTATACTAGTTAGGAGATTAATCACCTATTAATAAACTAGCTAACTAATTATCAAGCTTAACCAATCTTTTTATACTCTTTTACATTTACAAGTTAACAACTATGGATAACATTTTGCAATGACTTGCAATCATTTCTTCGTTTGATTTGTGTCCACAAGTGGCTACTTCAGGCAATTTCCATCACAATTTGGTGTTTGTTCTCAACCCCCACGTCACAAATAGCAATAAAATATCCTCTTTAAGATTCATTGATCCAATCCTTGGCATCAAAAACCCATCGAGAGAAGAAGAAAGTTGAAAAGTTATTTAGATAACCTAATCATTTATTATAATATTTTTTTAATAACGTATTTTTAGATTTAACAATTTACGTTCAAGTATTTGTAAATAAAGATAAAACAATAAGTTATATTCAACTATTATAAAGTTAGGGAAAAATTCTAAAACCTAAATTCAAACATTAACAATTAGAAATATTATATTAATTAAAATAGACTAAAATGGTATTTTTATAAAATCATCGAGGGGATATCTATTTCGTTCTTTATAGAATGCAACCATTTGGCTTTCATTTATTTTAATACTAGATTAAATACTCATGTGTTACACGAGTTGAAGTAAAAAAATTATATGATATATTATAGATACGTATAATCTGATATTTGTTATAGATAACATATCAATGAAATTATTATATATAATAAGCATATTTAATTTATAAAAAAATAATAAAAAATAATTATTAGTAGTAAATATCCATAAACCTCCTTATATATTTTCAAAATATTTTAGTTTTAATATTGCTTATCTAAAAATTAAACTTTATTTTAAAAAAATTAAAATTTATTAAAGTATTTTATGAGATGATTTATTTAATTATAGAAAGAATTTAATTCATTAATATAGTAGTAATTGATCATTTATTAAAGAAACTCATTTGAAAAAAATCTATTTATCAAAATCTATAAGTTTAAGACATGTGAACAAATCTAGGTGGAACTTTGGTAAAGATAATGTGGAAAAACTAGAAAATGATTATATGGCTATAGAGTTGCAAATGAATCAAACGAATACGAACAATGTCTTATTTGTGTTCGTTCGTTAAGAAATAAACCTGTTCATGAACGGTTTACAAACATTTATCGAACGTGATTCTTTATTCGTGTTCGTTCATTAAGAAAATAAACATGTTCATAAACTGTTCACGAATACTTACCGAACACAAATGAACATAAAAAAATCAAACGAACACAAATAATTGTTCATAAACATGACGAACACCAAGAATCTAATGAACACAAACGAATACAAATGATTATAACAAGACAAAATTATAAAAAAAACGTCCTTTAAGTTTATATAAATTACAGTTATCGTCCTTTATCTTTAAAAAGTACTCTAAATGTCTTTTATGTTAACATTTTGTAACAGATATCCTCCTTTACACTAACTGCCGTTAAGTTTTTCCGTTAAGTCAATGGCAATTTGGTCTTTTTGACTCTAAAGGACTATTAATGTATTTTTTCCAAACATAAAGGATGTTTTCTGTCACTTTTTTATCTTTTATTTAATTTATGTATTTTTATAAGAATACATATACATATGATTTTTATATAACGAATATATATATACATATAAATTCATACATAATTAAATATATTAAATATTTTCATGCACGTATAGCTAATTAATTATATTCACTCACGTCTTATATATATATATATATATATATACACATTATTTTTTTCATCCACGTATTTATAATATAAATAAATAAATAATATAAATTATACAATAGATATTTACAGATAATACGTGGATGAAAATAATTAAATAATATATATTATGTTATTTAAAAATAATATGTAGATGTATTATTGTAAAAATACATAAATTATGTAAAATAAAAGAGTTGCAGAAAACGTCCTTTACGTTTGGAAAAGTCTACATTAATAGTCCTTTAAAGGTTAAAAAAACCAAATTACCCTTGACTTAACTGAAAAAAGTTAACGACAGTTAGTCTAAAGGACGAATTCTGTTATAAAATGTTAACATAAAGGATGTTTAGAGTACATTTTAAAGATAAAGGACGATACCTGCAATTTTATATAAACTTAAAGGACGTTTTCTGTAATTTTGTCTAGATTTATTTTAGAATAAAATTTATATTTTATTACATATATTACACAAAATCAATCAAAAATTAATAAGTACTTAACATAAATTAAAAAAACATACTTGATATAATGTCATAAAAAATACTTGACACAAAAATTTTGAATATAAACGAACACATTAACGAACATAAACGAACACATTATCGAACGTTCACGAATGGACATTAACGGACATATAATCGAACGTTCACGAACATAATGACCGAAAGTGGCATGTGTTTAACTAAACGAACAAACATTTCTTGTTCGTGTTCGTTCATTTACTAAACGAACGAACATAAACGAACTTCGCGCCGAACGGTTCACGAACTATTCGCTGAACATTTAGTTCGTTTGCAGCCCTATATGGCTATAGCCATTTTGTTTTATAAGGCTAGTTTTTTAATTTTTTAAGCGTATTCTTATTAATTTTTCTATTACATGCGGTTTTTTATTTTGATTTCTATTTGGTTTCTTATATCTTAACATGAATTATTTGTCCAATTTGTATATTGATTTTGACAAAGTGGCTTAAAAACTCCTCATTGTTAATTTAATTAGCTAGATCTCTGTTGTCTTTTAGAAGGATTACAAAATAAAAAATCAATAGTAATTCGAAACAACAAGAGATTGACAGATTACATAGTAAGGGATGAAGAAAAAAACTCACACCATTCTAATAATATTCATTTATGTGCTAGTTCTCTCTATCAACATGCTTATATCCATCAACCATATCCCTCATTTCCATTCATTTGTTGGGCTTCTTGAGCGGGTTGCTCGGTTGGGCTCATAAAGTTCATAACAACAATCTCCAAAACAGGAAAAAAATGAAACTTTAACTACATATAAGAGTAAAATATTATTTTCGTAACTAACGTTTTGTTTAATTTGTTATATTAATCCAATTTTTTTATTTTAATCATTGTAGTTTATCAAATGTTATAATTTCCATTCACTCTACTAACATCATTAAAACCTTCACTAAATATGATTGTATTTTAGTATTTTTAACACCCTAATTATCCAATTTAAAAAATTTAAAACTAAAAAACACATGAAACAACTAGTGAGACCGGATGCTTCGATTTAAAAGCTTCGACTAATCTTAATCCCCTAATCCATGTTGTTCAATTGAGGTATGCTGTGTAATTTTAATTAATCTTCAAGTATTTTTCGAACGAGTATCAATGTTTGATTGAGGTTTGCTATGGGATTGATGTATGATATTGTCACGCTTTCTTTGATTGAGGTCTATTATTGTCACGTTTATTCGAATGTGACAACAACATACTCAATCAAACAAAACGTGATAACAGCAAACCTTAATCCTATAGCAGACTTCAATCGAATAATGGTACACGTTTAAATAATTCATGAACATTAACTGAAATCCCACATCATACCTTAATCGAACAACATGGATTAGAGTTAAATGAATCTTTTAAATCGAAACGTCTAGTCTCACTAGTCGTTTCATGTGTGTTTTAGTTTTTATTGAATATTAATTGGTTAATTTGTTTAATTGTACAACTAGTATGTTGAAAAAGACTAAAATACCCTCATATTTAATGAAGGTTTTAACGGTATTAGTAGAGTGGATGGAAATGATAATATTTGGTAAACTATAGTGATTGAAATAGCAAAAACAAAAAATGGATTAAAATGACGAATCTGACGAAACTTCAGGGACGAAACTGACATTTTACTCTAGATATAAATGAATTTTGGTGTAATTTTTAATTTAAAGAACAACTTCCTTCAATACATGGGAAGGAAATGCAAAATTACTTCCTAAACCAAATAGTTAAACACATGCAAGTACAATGTGGGTTGCTGGTTTTCAGTCACGTGCGTTTAAAAACTTATTGATGTTGGATTGATTTCGAGACTCAACATGAACGAATAAGAAAAGCAAATTGAAGTCATGATTGTGGCCCAACAGGAGATAAAATGTAACCAATGAATTTAATTGGCTAATGAATAAAATTAATTTCTCTGCTATTCAAGAAGCCATAACCAACAAGACAGATACTTATACTCATGATCTAGTCTTTTAATATGGTATGATGTTTGTCTCTTATAAAATAATTTGAATTTAAAGCTTTATAAGTGTAAAATCAGATAAAAGTAGGTGTTAGTAAAAAGTGTGTTGTTAGGGCAGATACTAGATTTCTTTTTTGGATTTAAATGTCAGCCTTCTATTGGTATTATTGGGATTTTGGGAAAAAGCTATGGTTTCCATGCAATCGGTTATAAAATAGAGGTCTGGAATACCTTGCTAATTGATACACGTCAGTATATTCTTGTCCTTCTAGGGCAATTTCATATATCGCCCTCTAAGCTAGTAAAGTTACATATTTTTTCGAATCATGTTTGAAAACTATTATACATTATGCATTAAAAAGCTGTTTTATTATGCATTATTATTATTATTGTATATATGAAACGCTAATTGTTATGGATACTTTGAATATGAATAGTTAGTAAAAGTTGTGGACTAAAAACGTTATTAATGAAATGTAATAAAACATCAAAGTTGGTAAAATAGAAAAAAATAGTTAAGAAATGATTAAATATGTAATTTTATAGTTTTATGAATAATAATAAATTAGAAGTTATTTTTAATAAATAATTGAAATGCATAAATATTCTTCAAGAAGATGATGTATGTAATTAATATTATGAGTTGTGTATGTATATAATTAATTGATTACATTAAGAAAAAAGATCTGTGTAATTAAATTTTGAGTTGGATATGTATATAATAGACTAAAGGTCTATTTGGTAGTCTATTAATAGTTATTAAGAGGCTATCTTTTAATGGTTCTTAACATCTTAATTGTTAATAGTTAACACTAAGCTGAATGATTAAAATGTTAAATCATAATTGTTAATTTAACATTGAAATGCATAAATATTCTTAATGATTTTTTGCAGCATCAGGTACGCCCTAACCATTAATAGGTACTCTACTAACGACCATTAATAGGTTATTAAATAACCCTTAAATTTAACAAGAGTATATATGTATGTAAAATTTGAGTATATATGTAATTGTTGTTTATAAGAAAAAATGTATTATTCTATCAAATTATGACAAGTGGCCCACTCACAATTTTTTTGTCCATAATGATTTAAAATATAATGCTTTATTAATTTTATTAAATTTTGAATGTTCAGTTAGGAATTGTTTATTTTCATCTACGTTTTTGTATGAATTTCATTCGAAACTGATTTGTCGGTAATATTATATAAGTCATCAAAACGTAAAAGTATAAGTCATTAAAACTACCATTAAAAAGATCGTTATAAATAACCACATGTTTATTTCTAGAGTTAATTAAATAAAATGTCCCAATGTTTAGACTAGATTTTAGTTTTTGTCCCTAGTTTTGAAAAATTGCAATGGGTCCAGACGTTTGGAAAACGTATCACATTTGGTATCCGACTTGGATGTGGGTTAATTTTTTCTGTTAATAATTTGAAAATTACTATTATACCTTTAAAATCTTATAAACAAAAATGTATTTATATAAATATTATTATATGTTATCAAAACATAAAGTCTAAGTCATTAAAGCTGCCATTTAAAAAAAGGTCATTAAAACTAATCACATGTTTATTTCTAGAGTTCAAGTCTAGAGTTAATATAGGAGATTTTTCCAGTAATAGGTTTTCTTTAAAAATGTTGGAGGTGCGGTTCCGACTGAGATACAGATAAATGGTCCCAATTAAAATAACAGCTATTTTTCGAAGCAAGATCACATATTTACTGTTAAAAAAAATTCTAGAGTTAAATTACATGAATGGTCCCTATGTTTAGACTAAATTTCAGTTTTTGTTCCTAGTTTTGAAAAATTGCAATGTAGGTCTAGACGTTTGGAAAACGTATCACATTTGACCTCCAACCTGGATGTTAGTTAATTTTTTCTGTTAATAATTTTTTCTGTTAATAATTTTTTCTGTTAATAATTTGAAAATGACTATTATTATACCTTAAAGTCTTATATAAACAAAAAATGTATTTATATAAATACATAATATTATAAGTGAGTGGCCCTACCCCCACCCATCTTCCCCCTAAACATAACTATACATTTTAGCTTCCGCCGCGCCTGTTTGCATCCCATAATAGCACCACCACCATTCAATCCCTGTTTGAAATGTAATACGTTTTTCCAAACTCTGGACCGACCTTTTAAGTTTTCAAAACTAGAGACCAAAAGTAAAAACATACATAAGCACAACCTTTCACGTAATTAACTCTTATTTCTATCATTAACAATCATTTCAATTTGAGTTTTTCTCATGGGAGTAAATATTAATGTCAAGTCCTCGAACTCAATCATTATAAGCTTTCTAACTAACACTTCCTGAATACAACATTTTTGTGCTTATGTTTTATACACGTGTATACTATGCTTTTCTTGAATTTTTACAAGTTTAATTTTTCCAACTATACTTACGCTTGATTATATCATCAAAATATAGATTTGAAAGATGTTTTGAAAGTATATATCTGGAGGGACAAGATACGGGAAATTAAAGAAATATGAATGTAAAAGAACTTATAAAAATATGATTTATAACAAAGTGTGATTTTGGTGAACTAGATTTAAATAATTCAAAATTTGAGTTATTGGTCGACATCAACATATACTAATAATTTAAACAATAACATTTTTAGCTTTTACTTGAGTGATTCCACTTACATAATAATTAAATATTTACATTTAAATAAACTCGATTTCACTTATAATGAATGTTACAGCCAAAGCAGAGAAAAATGTATTCCTTGTAAACTAAATCAAATAGAAAATAAAAGTAAATCTACCGAAAATATTCATAACAATTATACGTATGTATTGATGATTATTGACTGATGTGAACTAAGACATTCTTTGCGCTATTAAAATCTATTTTGACTTTAATTTAAAATATAATAACAAAATAGGTGAAAATAAAATAAACAAATTTCTACGATTGTTTACGGTTTGGTTTGGCCGGTTCGGCCGAGATTTCTCGGCGGTTTGTAGTTTCGTATAAATGTAAGCATATCGGCCAACGGTTTGACGGTTCGATTTGATGGTTTTGTGATCTATACGGTTCAGTTTTGACAGTTTTCGTCCGTCTTTTATTCTCTTGTAATAATTTCTTATGTATATGTATGTATATACATATATATGCATGCATGTAGTACACGACTGGATGGTTGATTCCACGTTCCAAACCGAAAAACGACCAAATGTCTACGATTTGAATGATCCGGTTTATTAGCATATACGGTTTGAACCATACAATTTAAACCAGCCGAAACAACCTACAAGCCTTCGGTTCAACTGACATGGTTATTTTGAACAACTTTTCAACACCCCTATAATTTTCTATATCCTTAAATTTGAAAAATATAAATATTATTTTAAACAAATGCACCTTTACTAACACTAAAATCATTATTTTAGAACAAAAGGGAGAATAAATTTATACCAAAAGATGATATAAACTAAACAAAGGACATGAAAAAACGTTAACAATGTTTGTCTGATTTGATGTTACGGTTTTGGGGGCAGAGTAATCAGAGAAATATCCAAAAAAACAACAAAGAAAAAGAAGATTATTTCCCCCTTTTTTCAGATGGTCGCAAAGAGGTTCATCCTCTGAGATCATCTTGAAAAGGGTGGTAAATCATTATTCATACTTCTTGATTATAATTGTTTTCAAGAATTCATTTCATTTGTGTAGCTATGTTCCCATTTCAATGATCTAAACAACAATCATCATCATCATCATCTTCTTGTTTACATTCTATGATACTTCTAATTCGTTCCAACATTTCTTTCTGAAAAGCCCTAATTTTTGGTAAGTTTATTGTTTGTTGGTTATGCCCATCAAAATTCAATTACATTTGATCTATATATGATTGTTTCATGTTATTTTTCGTTAGAAATGTGTGTTAAATTTGTAAAATCAGCACAAAGAATCCAATTTTATCTTCCAAATTGAATCTTAGAATATACAATCTTTCTAGATAAAAATCGATTATTTAGTAATCACTCATTGTTTGGTTAATTGATTATTCAGAAGAAAATTTGTGACAAAAGAAAGCTGGCTCATTCAGATAACCGGTGGTGCAAGGGTGGGGTGTTGGCAGAAACAACTGCTGCATCCACCATCGCAAGATATTATTATAAGTGCAATGTGGGATAGATGGATGACAAATAATAATCATTATTCTTTTTTCTTGATTTTGATTTTTGTTCATGGGTGTTCTTCCCTTAATCTTGAGGGTAAGTTTATATTTACTTTAAGAAGTTAAAACTTTAATCTTTTATTTTCTTTACTGTATTTAAAATTGGGATTTATGTGTTTTGTTTGCTATTATGTATTGAAATTGCAGGACTGGCATTATTAGATTTTCGGGCGAGAGTTTATTATGATCCAAATGGAGCGTTTAGAAATTGGAATGTTGGTGACGATGATCCATGTTCATGGTCTCATGTTCAATGTGTTTTCGGACATGTTCATTCTCTGTAATTTTACCATATATTTTCTTTAATTGTGCACTATGTTTCTTTTAATTGTTCTATGTTGATTGAATCTTGAATTATACATGTTTTTATGTGATTATAAGTGATCTTAAAGGGTTATCTTTGGAAGGAGTGCTTGCACCTGAGTTAGGCAATCTCACTCACTTAACACGTCTGTAAGTGTCGATCAGACGATTATGTTGTTTTTGGGAATCTAAAAAGTAATAGTTAATTTGAGGAATTTGTTAATTTTTCTATGTTTTTGTTCTATCAATTATTAGTGATCTCTCTCACAACCATTTTTCTGGAGTTATTCCAAAAGAGCTTGGTGAACTAAAGATGTTGGAGATGCTGGATTTAAGGGATAATAATTTGATTGGAAATATTCCACCAGAAGTAGAAAAGTTGCTGTTACTAAATGTTTTGTAAGTGGTTTAATTTTAGTGAATATGGTTGTCAAAATTTTCTTATAAATATATTCACATCCTTATTAACTTGAAGTTGAGAGGTGTTAATTTGACTTCAGTTATTTTCTGTCTATCCTAGGCTGCTATATAACCACAATCTTAAAGGAAACAGTTCCCAAAACTCAAGAACCTCAATTTCCTAAATAGGATACAATTTGTTCAAAACTTTACACTGAGTGTTAAAAATGCAATTGGATTACTAAACAGGAAACTTGGGAGATGGTAAGCGATTCTTTCTAATTAATTGCCAACTTATAAAATTTAATTATGAATTTACGATATGTAATTTGCTTCTCATGACATGTTATCTATTACAGCATCTGGCATGGCGGTTTTAATACTATTAGAAATGAAGATTCCCATCTATCCCTATTTAAAGAAACTGTTACTAGTTATCTCAAACCGTTTCAATTGTAAGAAAGAATCATACTTTTTACCTTAACTGTTTAAGAATCTTTTACCATTAGATTTTTCTCTTATTTATAACATGTTTCAGGTTCATCCAAAGTATTTCAGATAAATCTTGTGTTACGGAAGAAATAGTTCAATATCTAAACATAGATAGAAGCATCATAAATCGTAAACTAGTAGAACAACCAACAAATCTGGTATCTAAATCTTTTCTTGCCATTAGAATGGAGATCAAGAAACTTAAAGATAATCAAGCTCCAACATCTAGTGATGCTGACTCAAATCCTAGTGGTCAAATTCAAATTAAGATAGACTTATGGTTGATCATGATTGGAGTGTTTTGTGGAGGTTTTCTATTATTTACTGCTATAGCTCTATTGTTCATCATTAGAAATCTTGTTATGAAGACTATGGGTCCATGGAAGTCTGGGCTTAGTAGACAGTTGCAGAAAGCATTTGTTAATGGTAATTTTCTTAATTGCTAACTTCAATCAATAAGCGAAGTCTTATGATTTATACAGACTATCACACATTTAAATATCCTATATAATTCAATTCTGATAGGTGTTCAAAAACTAGACTTGAGAGAGCTAGAAACAGCATGTGAGGATTTTAGCAATATTATAGATACAATTGAAGGTTGTGTGCTTTTCAAAGGCACATTATCAAATGGAGTTGAGATATGTGTTGCTTCAACAACAATTACTAAAATCAAAGATTGGTCAAAAAGTGCAGAGTTAAGGTTCCACAAAAAGGTTTTGTTTTTCCTTCAAACTTATTTATTCTGTTATACTAAATACATAAGCTAGCTTTCTTATATTCTTGTAGATTGAAACATTATCACATGTGAACCACAAGAACTTTGTTAACCTTATTGGTTATTGTGAGGAGGATGAACCTTTTGTTAGAATGATGGTGTTTGAGTATGCTCCCGAAGGCAAACTTTCAGAACATTTACATGGTAATCTTGACATTGTATTTAAGGGAAATTTGTGGATGAAGTCATGATTTCTTACACATAAAACTTCTTTATTAGTTCGAGGGCTCGAGCATCTCGATTGGAGATCAAGGATAAGAATTATTATGGGAGCTGCATATTGTCTCCAACGCATGCATGACTTGACTCCTGCGATGGCGCACATGCATATGGATTCAAACACAATCTATCTCACTGATGATCATGCTGCCAAAGTAAGCTAGTAATCAGTTTGTAATTAGAACTTTTTTCATAAAATACTTGAAAATCATTGCGTTTCATCGTTGTCAAATGAAAAATACATTAACTTTCTCAGATTGCATATTTGAATTTCTGGAAAGAATTTTACCCGAAAGCAAAGATATCACAGGCAAATGAGTCTTCACACTCACCCATTGTTAACAAAGAGAAAGATATATACAACTTTGGTGTTTTATTACTTGAAATCATATCAGGAAAGCATCAAACTTCAAACAAATTGGAACCTTTTGTGGCATGGGTAAGTCGATAAAACCGAGTATTTTTTATCTACTGTTATAGTTTGTTATGTTGTATGATTATTAAATTGTTGTTTCTATTTTTTTTATTTCCACAGGCAAAACAATTTTTAAGGAAGAAAGAAAACATCAGTCATATTATAGATCCAACTTTAAAGTCTTTCAAGCAGAATGAGCTTGAAATTATATGTCAAGTTATTCAACAATGTATTCAAAAGGATGGTAGCCAAAGACCAAGTATAAATGAAATAATTACAAAACTTAGGGAAGTGCTTGGGGTTTCACCTGAGCAAGCAACCCCTAGATTATCTCCCCTATGGTGGGCTGAACTAGAACTTTATCTATAAAAGAAGAACAACTTAAAAATTAATATCACTTGATATATTACATATTTTGATTAACTTTGGTTGCATTTTTCTCTAAGCTATTTTACAATGGATATAGTAGAATAGGACACAATTTTGTAATAGTGTACGGAACACAAGCTATAAAAATTTATGGGATGCAAACGAGGTCAGATATGAGTTGGGAGAGATGAATATAAGCATGATTAAACTCAAGCATTATTTTTCTAGCTTAAGAAAGTTGAATGCCGTAGAGTAAATTCCTAACTTAAGTGTGGCTTTTAGTCACCTAGCCAAGATCAAAATTTTAAACACCTATGAGCAACGATTCAAGCGACTTTAAAAGATAACACAAGATTGTGTTGAACAAAGAACACTTAGACTGCTTTGGGAGAACTTTACAAGGAAGATTTCTTTAAAACTTTGGAGGTGTGTGTTAAGAACCGGAAATCGAAGGCTTTGATTCACTGAAAAAGATTATAAGAATAGCCACATTCGAGAGGGCAAATCTCCAAATTCTAATTATGGTTGCACATATGCTTCAATGTCGTCTATCATGCAAGGCTTATAAATGTACCATCGATTACACCCATTGTCCTTTTGATATTGGGATAATCAACCTATTTTAAATCATGGTAGTCCTTCATATGAGTGTATCAAATATCACACCATCTAGGCACAATGATTTAATTAGTCTCCTCCGTTGAGTAATAGATATCCCCTCAACCAAAATCGTCTAGTTTTTCCATCTTGAGCCAACGAGACTAGACGCTTGACGAAGGGGTCTTGAATTTAAACCTACCTTTATTTAGTTTTGGAGATGGAATGATGTTCGAGTGATAAACAACGAATTCAGCCTTAGGACTTAAATAATCAGCCGCCACGTCAACTTTTATTGATTTGTACTACAAGACATAGTCAAACTCCATAAGAAAGTCTTGCAATCTAAGTTGTTTAGGGTTGAGTTTCTTTTATGTTTAGAAATAGCTAGTGTCAATCTATCGGTCTTAGTGACAAACAATAACTAGAGAAGATAATATTTCATGTCTGTAAATTGTTTAGTACGTCGATATCTTCTTTTCTTATGCTATATACTTTTTCACTATGCTAGTAAGTTTGCGAATTTCGTATGCTATTATATGTCTCTTTGCATCAACACTTCATCCATTGTAAATTCCAATGTGTCTATGTGTAATCCAAACAGTTTGGTAATCACTACAATAAAAAAAGATATTTGGGATTGAAAACTTAGTATATGATACTCTCTTATCGATACTTAATGGTTATCGGGGACTGATTTCATCAGTCTTTAGATAGTGAAGGATACCTAATACTAAATAGTGGTTCTTATAACTAAAAATCAATCACATTATATGGAACCAACAAAGACTAACGGTTAGCCCTGAAGTATATAAAATTTTGTTCGTGAGTTGTCCGCTGGTGCCACAACATTTTAGTTTCTAATATATTACATGCGTGACTAAAAATCAGTCTTGAATACGATGCTTAAAAGGCTAAAATTCAGTATTAAAACTGTATCTATTTTGTCTCTAATACGTTTTGTTAGCTTCAGGTTCCATAAAATTTTAGTCTCTAAGATATTGTAGATACTTGGAGTTAGTTATTAACAATAGAGGTGTTTAAAAATACCCGAATTTAAAATTGAATCCGGATTATTTGGAATAATGAACCCAAAATATTTTCAAATTTTTAAATTCAGATTTGGATTGTTTTTTGAAAATACTCGGATATCCGAGTTAACTGAAATATTTTTCTAAAAACTATTAAACAAATAACCAACATTACTCAATATTTCTAATTTTTTCGGATAATAAATATCCGAAAGAATTTTATTAGAAGATTATTAAATTTTAATGAAAACTATTAAAGACTATATTTTTTAGAATCCATTTGCATATCTGAATTCGAATCCAAAGTTTTGAATCCAGATTTGAATGTTAAAAATCTCTATCCAAAGTTCTCAGATATTTGAATCTAAACACCCTTTCTTAATAACCTCTACTATACGAACTTGATTACTTTGAATAGTGGTTTGGACAAAATATAACCATCTACTTGGTGTTAATTGTCATACTTCAAACATAGCTTTGATTACATTCAACACTTACGTCGGCCCATGCAAGCGTCTCATTCATCATGGAAACTTTCGTCCCATACAATCATAGCATGTAGGCATGTTTTCTCTGGGTAGTCTCGACTTGATGAGACCCTATCACATATGAAACATTTATAATCTGTATGAAATGGTTTTTACCTTAAGACTTCTAATGTGGTAACTTACATATGGGGTTATCCTTGGGTTGATATGATTTCCATCCCCTAGCTTTCTTGTGCCTTGTCATTCGATCTTTATGTTTCAAGTCTCGACAATTGTATTTAATCAAGTCTTTAATTATCGTTGTAGCTGAAGACACACCTTGAATACCATATCATTCTAGTCCTGTTGGGCCTACACTTGCAAGCCATTGAGAATGCAAAAGATGGAATCTTTGTCTATCATATCTAAAATATGAAGAACAAATATGGTAAACTCTTTGATACAATCCTTGATGGATCTGGTTTGCTTAAGCTTGGTAACTAATCAGGTGTTATTTGTTTGGTGTTAAACATAGTTAATTTTATTTATTTATTTGTGAATATAAAACAAGGTTACTTTGAGACATATTTGTGTTACAGGTGTTTAGACATTAAAGATCATAATTTGAATGTCTTAAGGTATGGATGGAAGATTAGTGGAAGCATGTAGGGTTTTAAAAGTGAAACCGAAGCCATTGGAAGTAAAAAGGATAAAACGGATGTTCCAACACATAATGCTCCACTAAGAGCGCATAGTACTCTAACACCAGCGCACTAGCCAAGGCAATGCAAAACACCCAGATGGCACAACGTACTATGCTCTAATACCAACACACTGTCCAGCGCACACCCAGAACTGTGCGCTGGCCTCCAACAGCCCTTAAATTTTTGGGTTTTTCAGTACATTTAAAGATAACTTTAGGGTTTCAAATCCAACTTTCACACTTTCGAATTTTGGACGTTTTGAAGGCGATTTTAAGTGTTCTTTTCACCATGAAATCAACCGAGATCAAGCTCTAAAAATATTCAAATGACAATTGAAGAATTCAGTAATATGATGCGTGGCTAGGCTGTTCTTGCTTGCTTCCTAGAGAATCATTTATGCCAAGTAAGACTATTAATGTGTTTCAATTAGTGTTTTGTTGAACATTGATCTTTGAATGTAATTCCAAGTTTTGGTTAAGTTGAGAGATTTATTTGTAAATAAAGTTACTTGTTGAAATGATCAGTTTTCGATTTTCTTGTATCGCGAACTCATTAAAATTGATAACTAACTTGATATAGACGAGTTAATAGTATTGTGAATGAACGAAACTTAAAAATTTGATCCTTTGTTATTACGTTAATTGAAATTTGAAGTCTTGAGAATTAGGTTTTGGCAAAATCCTAGTTTACGGATATCAATTGTTGATCTTATATAATTAAGAACCCGTAAGTGATTGTTTCTTATTATTTAAGTAATCTCATTCTAAAGTTAAGTGCTTTTTGCAATCGTGTGATTGAATTCAGTGTAAGTTCTAATTTTTAATTTTAAAGTTTGTGTCTTTGATTTATTTGAGATTTATTTATTAAACACTTTTCACTAATTCCCTATGAAAATGAGCTTACTTACCATTACATAATAAAGGTAGCTAAGACCAGCTATTTAACTTGTTTTTGACCGAGTCTCGACAACCAGATCAGTAACCATCTTCTTGCTTCATTTTTTTAGATTTTTCAAATAGAATTGTTCCTTAATTTCTTTAATCATAAAACAACATTCATGATCTTAGTTGCATCATCACAAATATTTAGACCATCAAAGTAGTGTTGCATCACTCAATAAGTCACCAATCGCCCTAAATTCCTTTTTACAGATGAATGGTGTTAGTTTTAGGACTCAGTCCTTGGTGTAAAGCTTATGATGTTTCCTCTGACCCTGGCTAGGACTTTATTCCAAATTATAACCTTGACTTCCAAACCAATAAGACTCCAAATCATATCAACGGATAGTTCGTCCATGTCCTTATATAGCTTGACAATTACATCCTTCATGGCATCTTTAATCACGTCATTGATCATCACTTGTACTTCACCATGAAGTACATCAATAACAACCTTCAAGCTTTTTCAAAGATCATCGAAATTAGATTCCAACACATCCAAACAATGAACAGGCTTATCGACTTGAGCTCCTAGCCAGGTCATAGTGGGTCTCAAACCTATAAACCACACAAGGCATTGACATGATAATTCTAGAATAATCTAAGAGTAAAGTTCTTCAATTATGAAGCCTTTTCAAGAAATTTTCATGGATCATGTAGCTTGAAGAATGTGCTAAAAAGTTCAAGAATCTCGAGCATCACGACCTGAATTTAAGAAGGGCATGACTTCAAGCTCAAGGTTAACTCATTTTAAGTCCATATGTAAAAGTTTGAGCTAGCTTGTGAGTTTTGAAGGCCCAATGAACTATCTTACTTACTTTTTGTACAAATATGACTATTTGCTATAGAACACACACACAAGCATATAATTACATATTCCTAATTTATTTCTTTTTAATTTAGTTATACACAATTACTCATATCTGTATACATACATATATATTGTTTACAATAAGGTCATTTATGCTCGCAAGCGTAATCCAGCTTGCTATCCGATGGATCCGAATCAAACTCATAAAGAGTATCTTTACTCACCTATGTCAACTTACATCGTTAAGAACAAAGATTTAACTACTTTATGAACATGGGTATAGGGTCAAGTGACCCTATGGTTTGTGGTTTATATATAGATGTGCATTGCTAAATTTTCCAATGGTTCATATCATTAACCCCGGAGTTCCGACAGATACTCTAGTCGTTGGGTTGATCCTCTAACCGTTCAAGTTTTATCTTTTTATACCTTAGAAATCATGGGTCAGTGAATTTTTTTATAAAATCATCAAATAAGATTAGTGGGTTGCGAGAGGCCGATAGAAGAATTATGGATCTAATGACATCATCTCGTTCTGGATTGTAATTCAAGCCCAATGGATGTTTAATACACTCGCCAAAGTGGTGGAAGCCCAAACAATCCAACTTGGTACTTGGACCAAATCTTAGAAAAGCCCATAATCAATTAATCCAAATTTTCTAAAGTTGATGTTGCAGGACACTTGATTCATAATAAAACATGATTAAAATGGTTATTATTAGTAGAAACTTGAAATTTAGTAATTAAATCTTGAAAATGTATTGTATTTTATTGTGTGCTTGAACTGACTCAAGTTAGAAATTTTAATGTTGGCTTGTTAGGAGTCCAGTCAAAAATAGTGATCCCATAGGAAAAAACTACCGACTCCATCACTGTTTATGGAAATAAAATATAACATATTATAAAACAGTGAAATTACTAAATTTAAATTACTAAATTTAAAACACGAGGTTTATACGATTAGAGTAAAAGAAATTATGTTTGACTTTAAGATTTCATGGAATTGGTTGAGCACCTAAAAGTTGACTAACTTTGCATTATCCTCCGGTCAAACATTTTTTTTTAAAACTATCTTTCATCACCGGCCCTAGGTGTTTGTGTTTACGAGTAAACATTTTTTTATCTCTTGCTAATCAACAAATTCTTAAAAATTATTAAAAATAATATTTTACTTATCATTTTCTTTTATTAGAAACGAATGTAATTATTTTAATAAAGGAATATAGAGTACGTATATGAAGCGACAATTATTTTGTGGCCTTTTATATAAGAATGGAGAGAGGTGTCTGCATCACAATTAATTATGACTAAAATAATAAAAACTGTTGACTCTAATACGATATTAATATTGCACCCGTCTTTTTCAAGTTTATATAATATAACCCCACTTCATAGAACAAGTTTAAATAAAACTTGCAAAGTTGTAAACGGGCCCCCACTCGCTCAACACAAGTTTCCTTCTCTTTATTATTGTACTAGGCCTAACATATATTTTTTATTTAAAATATTAATGGGAAAAAGTTATATTTACTAATATGATGCGACTTGAAAGTCGATGATATTTGTGAGGGTGGTTTTTTTAAATGAGATTTTACTAAAATGGTCATAGTTGATTAATTTTTTAATGTAATAGTCATGAATTTTCGGTTTATTAGTCTTTTGGTCATTGATGATCCAGTCAATCTTGCCTTTGATTTTGCTTGTTTTTAGCATACAGGACACCGGTTTAGCATGCGTGTTCGGACCAGAAAGATATGTAAAGAACACTCCGCATGTAAATTTGCAGGTTGACACTACCTCTATGAAACCAACCAGCCTGTAACACACCTCAGCTTATAGGCTTATTTAGCCGATATGATTTGCTGAAGATACAGGTTTAACCGGTGCTATTCTAGGTCGTCATTATCCCCTGGGGTTGGCTGAGCCAACATGCAGGCTAATCCTAGCAATTAGGATGCGAGCTGACCCTAGCAATCAGGATGAGGGACTAGTCGTTATCTTGGATACGAGCTGACCCTAGCAATCAGGATCAGCATACATGTCCGCTCAGCCAACCCCATGGGGTGAGGACGACCCAGAATGGCTTCGGCTAAGCCTGTATCTTAATAAAAACATACCAGCTAAATAAGCCTATAAGTTGAGGTGCGTTACAGGCTGACGGATGTGTAATAAAGATTATGTCAACATGCAAATTTACACGTGGAGTGTTCCTGGTCTACAACGTGTGGTATTCCATATCTTTCTGTGTTGGACTCGTAGGCTAAGCCGACACCTTGTACAGTGGCGGAACCAGGATATTTTTCAAATAGGGTCACTATTTTTCGGTGAAACAAAATAATATAAATTTTTTAGGGTTGTCTGGTCTGGTCGGGTTGGGTCGTTCAATCGAGTCGGGTCGGCATAGACATGATTAAATTGCATTGATATGTTAGCAAGAAAACAACACGAAAAGGAATCAAATAAAACTTACATTCTATAATTGTTATTTGTACGTCTTCATCTTTTGAAAACATTTCATTACATCTTTGATCGACATCTTTGCAAAAACCTCAATTTCAATGTAACAAATTAGGGCTTGAACACAATCTAAATACAAAACTCACTCAAACAATTTACTAACAAGTAACATTGAAAACACCAAAATCACTAAATGTAGCATATACATTTTATAAATTGTGATAACCTAATAAACATAAAATTAAGGCTTGAACATAATCTAGATACCAAAATCACTCAAACAAATTAACTAACAACAATAAAAACATCAATATTACTAAAAACAAATTCTAGGGTTTGAATATTCTAATCTAGATAAATAGTTAAATAAACAAAACTATTCAAGAGTCAACAAATTTTAAAAAAACTAACCTTTAAAGCTTGAATGGATGAGTGAGGACTGGAGGGTGTATACAGCAGCAATGACCCATTGACCGAAGGGACAACTCGCCGGAGGTCGGAACTCGGATAATGTAGGCGTGCAGCAACGACTGATTTGGGGGCTAAGATTTCATGAAATCGAGTGTATCAAAGAAGGAGCAGGTAAACAATGATCTGCAATTTTAGGGGATGGTCTCGACTTGCAATTGTGATTTGTGGGGATGCTCTCAATCTGCAATTGTGGGGGGAAGGGTTTTGGGTTAGGGTTAAAATGTATTAAATAGAAGGGTAAATATGTAATGTTAGAAATATAAAATGAGTGTAAAAAGAACCCTTGAAGGTTTTGAACCCACGACCTAAAAGAGGTCTGGACATCCGCGTAACCAGTAAACCCAGACCAGAATATGATTATATTGTGAAATTAAAATATTAATGGTTCACCTCCTGAAAAACTATGGGTTCACTAAAAATTTCGATATTATACGATACAATACCCGCTCAAAAATCAATGGGGTCACTTGACCCCGTATACTTACATGTAGTTCCGCCCCTGACCTTGTAGGCTAAAAATAGGCATAATCAATAGTTGAGATTGACCGGATCATCAATAGCCAGGGGACTTATAGGTTAAGATTTATGACCATTGTAAAGAATGGTCAACTATGACCACTTTGGGAAAAAATCTTTTTCTAAAACTAGTTGGATATTTGAATTGGAGTAGAAACTTTTGTTTAAGATGAGTTTTTAATTTTGATTTTTAGTTTTATTTGAACTTCAAGTTTAACTATTTCTAAACAATATCATAAACTACTTTTTACCAAGTATGTAACTGAGTTTACTTTAAAAAAAAAAAGAAAGCTTTGCCTGTTACCGGTAGACTACATCCCAAGTGACATGAATTTTTATTTGTATCAAAATATTTAAAAATAGTTGTATAGCCAAGTCATGTAATTAAATAAAATCTTAAATAGCTAATTAATCAAGAGCTATTGATTATTTAAAGTATTTACATAATTTGATTTTGAAAAGTCTAAGCTCGATCAAGTTGTATTTTTCTTGTTTAAAAGGTTAATCACTCAGAATGGGACCTATGAGGCGCTCGTGTGCTAAGGTGGACATGCATGTGGAAGAGGCACCATTGGCGAAACGCATCAATGGTCAGGCGTTTATGGGAGCGTAAAGTGGGAGAGAGAGTCATACCTATGAAAAAAAATGAGAGACAAAGAGAAAAAAATGCTAGATAGATATGCGAGGACGGTAAATGATTACGTATCTCCGGCTAGGTGATAGTCTAGCAATGTATTTAATTTTATGAATTTAGTCGGTTAAAGGTTAGATATTAGAAAAAGAGGTTCATATGCTTGACAGTTCACATATATGATTGTAGTAGATTATGATGTATTTTGTTAGGTAGGAGCAGTTAGATTTAGAATGTACTATTGTAATGGTGTCAATGTGGTTTTTCTAAAAGACAATTTGAGTTCAATGCCTACGTACCAGAAAAGAACACTTGGTTCTGTCAGCACCATGCATGGAGAATTGACCTTAATTTTATGGTTTAATTGACAAGAATTTTAAGAGAATTATTGTCTTTTTTATTTCTATTTTTTTAATAGGTTATGCTTTTTGAAACTTGCATATTTCAGTTTACGTCTTTTGCGCTTTTTCTAACATGTGTACTAATTAAGGACGTCCAAACATACTCTTTCAAATTTTCATGTCAATCTTCGTTACATGTATGTTGTTCTCTTCATGTGATGATAAATACGTCACAACCATAATCTACAAAAATACAAAAAGCATAATTAGTCCTCCCTTTGATAGTTTTGTACCAACTCGCGGGGTGGACCTAGAGGGTCTTTCATGAAATTTTTATTTTAGTGTTGTATACATTTTAATCTTAATGGACCCTCAAAATTTTTTAATACCGGCTCTATAAACAACCCCAAAGTATTTTTTTTCACCAATCAACAATAAATTTATGACACCGACCCCTATAAACTTTTATGAAAACTAGGTATATACCACGTCACGCGTTGCGCGACTCGTGAATGTTGTTTTTTTAACGGTGAAAATTATATATTAACTTGTATTAGGCTCAGAATAGATAATCTGTAGTGGCTGCAATCTAGAATTGTTGCCACGCCAAGCAACAAATACCTTTTTTCTATCATCACAACCTTGATGTAATATAAATCAACACATCAAGATTATGCAATATGTTAACATTTGAACGGAAGGAAACGAACAGCGGTATGCAATAATGAGCTGCCCAACATAACCATGACAAACCACACCATTTCATGTATGTCTCAGACGGATATACGCCCAACATCATTTACCCGACTACGCAAGATCACAACAGCACATCATCATCGACTTGCCACAAACAATCATGCACAATATCAACCACATAATAAGATGACAACATCAACCGCATGAGCTACCCATCGTTACAGCTTCAATCACGTCTCAGCTAGCCATACACATATCATCTATGGCATCCTACCTAAGTATTCCTTTGTTGTCGATGCAACGTATATTTTGCGCATAAAAATGTTCATATCGCAATTGCAGTAATGAGCGGCTCAGAATATGCTGCCGATCGCGGCTGCTAGCCATAAACAAGGTTATCGTTTATGGCATGAGCTACCCATCAGTAATGAGCTACCCATCAGTAATGAGCTACCCATCAGTAATGAGCTACCCATCAGTAATGAGCTACCCATCAGTAATGAGCTACCCATCAGTAATGAGCAGCCACGCCAACGCAACCGCAACATAGTTATCGTTTCATCACAGCCACACTCCTTTGACAATAAGGTCATAAATGAGCACATGCTCATAGTCTCATGTCGCACCCTCAAATTCCGGGTCTGGAATTTATCACGGAGGGTGAGCAAACAGGATCGAACACAGTAGTTACACATGAGATGCAATTATCTATATGATGGATTTTAGATAATCATTGCATTAATGTTCAGAATATTATGCGTAGCGGAAATAAATATAGATTGTTTCTTGACAACACGTCTTAATCATATTTCAGATAATAATCAATAGGTATCTTGAGCTCTTATATGATCCTACGTGCATGTTCATAAGCTTCTAGTAGATACCTGAGAATACATGTAAATCAAGTGTCAACACAGGGTTGGTGAGTTCATAGGTAAGTAAAACATAATGATAAATCATCAATTATCATCAATTATCATCAATTAGGATTTACTGTAAAAGTATGAGTTTAATTTACTCACCGGTATATGAATAGCCTGTCGGAACCCTTTTTAATAAGGTGAACCCGCTATCTCACATACCCACTATGTACAAGCCCAACAAATCCTTCACATAGGATTTGCCCATGTATCATAGTTTAATATCATTTTCATGTGTATATTATGTTATTTATAATAATTCAAATCAGAGGGCGCGAATCCTCTCTTTACATTTATCCTCATATGGGTTGTAAGTGGAACTATAATTGCAAACTTTACATAGTGCACATCAAATCTGCCTTCTCACACCTGAACAGTCATCCCGAATGACAATAAGATCTTTGTGCATTTTGGTAAGGACCACATGTCCAAACCTTTGTGGGGGTAAGTCACTCCCCGATAGTACTATCCAAAAGATCCCTGCTTGTTTATAGTCCAGTTTACAGAGAAGGATTTTCATAGTAAACATATGTAATCATAAATGTGATTCAATTATTATATAACATAATACACAAAATAATTTGTAATTTCAATTACAACATGTATTCCAGCCCCAAAATATTTAAATGATTAAAATGGGAATAGTTACGAACTCACCTCAGTTCTTGTGTGGCGTTGACAAGCTAGTAAATTCCTGCTAAGGAATTATAATTTACGTAAGCAAATAGATACAAATCCATAACCTAAATAAGTTAGATCTTGAACCTGGTGTTCAATTGATCTAGGGTTTGGTTTTCTGGAATTTGTTATAAATATATAATTAAATCATTTAATTATTTTTGTTAATTGTTTAATAATTAAAGATTTGCATTTCATAATGATTTTAACATATCATTATGTTAAAATAAATTTTAAACATTATTTAAATATGTAAGTTGGTATTTAATTTAGTAAGATTTTATAATTTAATTTATAAAATCTAACTTGTGTTTATAACGTTTAAAACACAAATAGGGTACTTTAATATTTTATAATTTAATTTATAAAATCAAATAGTAAGATTTATAAATAGACATAAATTATCTAGACATTATATTTATGATAATGTTATTATAATTGAACATAGATTATGTATAAATAATAAATAATAACATATTATTAAATTATAACATACTTACATGATAAAACATAATATAAATTATCTAATTATTAATCATGTTCAATAATTAATAATCATAACATAATAGATTATGTAATATAAATTATCTAATTATTAATGATGTTATCCATAATTACAGATGATATAATGTTCAATAATAAATTAATAATTTAAATTATTATTTAGAGTCTATTTATAAAAATGACTATTTATAATATTTTATAAAAATTATTAAAGTGTTTTTAAATAAATAAATTTTATAGAAAAATTAATTTGGTACTTTTAAAATAAAGGATGTTTTTAAAACTTATTTTTATAATTTTTGGAAATTTTTGTATATTTTTAAATGTTGAAAAAGGGCATTAAAAAATAATGGGAGGTGCACGGGTTCGAATCCGTGACCTCCTTCCCACAATCCCACGCCCAAACCAGTGAACCAAAGGCATACAGCCGCACAAGGAATCGACTTTTAATTCTTTTAAATTATTCCAACCAAACACCCCCAAATCATTCGAACCCTAGATTATAGATCGACCAAATTGAACATCGAATCAACAATGATTACTGGAATTAACATGGGGCTTTGATTCCCCATGTAATTTCGTGCATGTAAATGTGTTTAATTTACCAGAAAGATGTCGGATTGATGATGAACACTCGATGAACAGGTCGTGTCTGATGTGGAATTCGATTGTTATCCAAACGACAATGATAATCAAATTGGTTGTACATGAAAGCTTCTAAGAGATCCAATGAGCAAAAGCCCTATGTTAATTTCGTGATATAATGCTCACAGGTAGGGATTGACTTAGTTGCAGGTCGAGGTCAATGGAGATGATCGAATCGATATGTTTGTGTGTTTTTAGATCAAACTGATCTTGATGGAAGTTTTTAAATGGTTAAAGGTTCGTTGGTGCGCCTCTAGTTTCAATTATTATTATTGTTCAGTGCGTGTTTGTAGTGGTGGTCGGTCGAAAGATTGGTTTAGTGGTAAATCACACTTACTCGATTCAATTATTCAAATTGGTGTGGCCCCTGAGTTCGAATCAAGCATGATATGTTGTTGGGGTGTTTAATCGTCTCAAAACCGAGTGATTTGTGGCTTTTGGAATCGCCGGAGGGCCGCCGGAATTGTGGCCGGAGAGGTGATCGGGCGGGTGGTTTGGGATTTAACAAAATTACACAATTGGTCCCTGGGGTTTGCAGCAGTTATTATTTCATGTTAGAAGTTTTAAATTCAAGTTTCAGGAATGACACAAACACCCCCTGAACTATATTAAATCCGAATAAATTTTTATAAATTATTATTATTAATAACAATATTATTATTATCATTATTATTGTTATTATTATTTTTGTTATTATTATTATTATTATTATTATCATTATTTTTATATTTTTAATATTATTATAAAAATTTAAAATCTAATTCGTATAATCGCATAAATACTATATTAAATCATGAATTTTTCCGAGTTGTCACATCATCCCTATGTTACAGGAATTTTCGTCCCGAAAATTAAGAAGTACTGCAACATTCTTGAACAGGTTAGGATACTTGCGCATCATTTCGTCCTCTCGTTCCCAAGTGAACTCAGGACCACGCCGGGAGTTCCACCGAACTCTGACAATCGGAATCTTGCTATGCTTAAGTTTTTTAACTTCTTTATCCATGATTTCAACTGGTTCCTTGATAAACCTGAGTTTCTCATCTACTTGCAGTTCCTCTAAAGGCACAACAAGTGATTCATCGGATAAACACTTCCTTAGATTGGATACGTGAAAAACATTGTGCACACCACCAAGTTCAGTAGGTAGATTTAATTCATAGGCTACTGGGCCGATCCTTCTGACAATTTCAAAAGGCCCCACGTAGCGAGGGTTCAATTTCCCTCGTTTCCCAAAGCGTATAACTCCCTTCCAGGGAGATACCTTTAGCAAAACTTTATCTCCTTCCTGAAATTCCAGTGGCTTGCGGTGTTTATCAGCATAGCTTTTCTGGCGATCCCTAGCAGCAGCCATGCGTTCTCTTATCTGGACAATTTTCTCATGAGTTTCAAAGGTCAACTCTGGGCCAGTAAGTTGACTATCCCCAACTTCTACCCAGCAAAGCGGTGATCTATATTTACGTCCATATAAGGCCTCGAATGGTGCCGCCTTGATGCTCGAATGATAGCTATTGTTATATGAGAACTCTACTAAAGGTAGATGACCTTCCCAGTTCTTTCCAAAATCAATAACACAAGCCCTAAGCATATCCTCAAGAGTCTGTATGGTTCTTTCACTTTGACCATCAGTCTGAGGTTGATATGATTTCCATCCCCTAGCTTTCTTGTGCCTTGTCATTCGATCTTTATGTTTCAAGTCTCGACAATTGTATTTAATCAAGTCTTTAATTATCGTTGTAGCTGAAGACACACCTTGAATACCATATCATTCTAGTCCTGTTGGGCCTACACTTGCAAGCCATTGAGAATGCAAAAGATGGAATCTTTGTCTATCATATCTAAAATATGAAGAACAAATATGGTAAACTCTTTGATACAATCCTTGATGGATCTGGTTTGCTTAAGCTTGGTAACTAATCAGGTGTTATTTGTTTGGTGTTAAACATAGTTAATTTTATTTATTTATTTGTGAATATAAAACGAGGTTACTTTGAGACATATTTGTGTTACAGGTGTTTAGACATTAAAGATCATAATTTGGATGTCTTAAGGTATGGATGGAAGATTAGTGGAAGCATGTAGGGTTTTAAAAGTGAAACCGAAGCCATTGGAAGTAAAAAGGATAAAACGGATGTTCCAACACATAATGCTCCACTAAGAGCGCATAGTACTCTAACACCAGCGCACTAGCCAAGGCAATGCAAAACACCCAGATGGCACAACGTACTATGCTCTAATACCAACACACTGTCCAGCGCACACCCAGAACTGTGCGCTGGCCTCTAACAGCCCTTAAATTTTTGGGTTTTTCAGTACATTTAAAGATAACTTTAGGGTTTCAAATCCAACTTTCACACTTTCGAATTTTGGACGTTTTGAAGGCGATTTTAAGTGTTCTTTTCACCATGAAATCAACCGAGATCAAGCTCTAAAAATATTCAAATGACAATTGAAGAATTCAGTAATATGATGCGTGGCTAGGCTGTTCTTGCTTGCTTCCTAGAGAATCATTTATGCCAAGTAAGACTATTAATGTGTTTCAATTAGTGTTTTGTTGAACATTGATCTTTGAATGTAATTCCAAGTTTTGGTTAAGTTGAGAGATTTATTTGTAAATAAAGTTACTTGTTGAAATGATCAGTTTTCGATTTTCTTGTATCGCGAACTCATTAAAATTGATAACTAACTTGATATAGACGAGTTAATAGTATTGTGAATGAACGAAACTTAAAAATTTGATCCTTTGTTATTACGTTAATTGAAATTTGAAGTCTTGAGAATTAGGTTTTGGCAAAATCCTAGTTTACGGATATCAATTGTTGATCTTATATAATTAAGAACCCGTAAGTGATTGTTTCTTATTATTTAAGTAATCTCATTCTAAAGTTAAGTGCTTTTTGCAATCGTGTGATTGAATTCAGTGTAAGTTCTAATTTTTAATTTTAAAGTTTGTGTCTTTGATTTATTTGAGATTTATTTATTAAACACTTTTCACTAATTCCTTATGAAAATGAGCTTACTTACCATTACATAATAAAGGTAGCTAAGACCAGCTATTTAACTTGTTTTTGACCGAGTCTCGACAACCAGATCAGTAACCATCTTCTTGCTTCATTTTTTTAGATTTTTCAAATAGAATTGTTCCTTAATTTCTTTAATCATAAAACAACATTCATGATCTTAGTTGCATCATCACAAATATTTAGACCATCAAAGTAGTGTTGCATCACTCAATAAGTCACCAATCGCCCTAAATTCCTTTTTACAGATGAATGGTGTTAGTTTTAGGACTCAGTCCTTGGTGTAAAGCTTATGATGTTTCCTCTGACCCTGGCTAGGACTTTATTCCAAATTATAACCTTGACTTCCAAACCAATAAGACTCCAAATCATATCAACGGATAGTTCGTCCATGTCCTTATATAGCTTGACAATTACATCCTTCATGGCATCTTTAATCACGTCATTGATCATCACTTGTACTTCACCATGAAGTACATCAATAACAACCTTCAAGCTTTTTCAAAGATCATCGAAATTAGATTCCAACACATCCAAACAATGAACAGGCTTATCGACTTGAGCTCCTAGCCAGGTCATAGTGGGTCTCAAACCTATAAACCACACAAGGCATTGACATGATAATTCTAGAATAATCTAAGAGTAAAGTTCTTCAATTATGAAGCCTTTTCAAGAAATTTTCATGGATCATGTAGCTTGAAGAATGTGCTAAAAAGTTCAAGAATCTCGAGCATCACGACCTGAATTTAAGAAGGGCATGACTTCAAGCTCAAGGTTAACTCATTTTAAGTCCATATGTAAAAGTTTGAGCTAGCTTGTGAGTTTTGAAGGCCCAATGAACTATCTTACTTACTTTTTGTACAAATATGACTATTTGCTATAGAACACACACACAAGCATATAATTACATATTCCTAATTTATTTCTTTTTAATTTAGTTATACACAATTACTCATATCTGTATACATACATATATATTGTTTACAATAAGGTCATTTATGCTCGCAAGCGTAATCCAGCTTGCTATCCGATGGATCCGAATCAAACTCATAAAGAGTATCTTTACTCACCTATGTCAACTTACATCGTTAAGAACAAAGATTTAACTACTTTATGAACATGGGTATAGGGTCAAGTGACCCTATGGTTTGTGGTTTATATATAGATGTGCATTGCTAAATTTTCCAATGGTTCATATCATTAACCCCGGAGTTCCGACAGATACTCTAGTCGTTGGGTTGATCCTCTAACCGTTCAAGTTTTATCTTTTTATACCTTAGAAAATCATGGGTCAGTGAATTTTTTTATAAAATCATCAAATAAGATTAGTGGGTTGCGAGAGGCCGATAGAAGAATTATGGATCTAATGACATCATCTCGTTCTGGATTGTAATTCAAGCCCAATGGATGTTTAATACACTCGCCAAAGTGGTGGAAGCCCAAACAATCCAACTTGGTACTTGGACCAAATCTTAGAAAAGCCCATAATCAATTAATCCAAATTTTCTAAAGTTGATGTTGCAGGACACTTGATTCATAATAAAACATGATTAAAATGGTTATTATTAGTAGAAACTTGAAATTTAGTAATTAAATCTTGAAATTTTTGTGACTAAGGTGCTGTTTGTTTTTTCTGCAGGAAAACGTCTGCAGTCTGCGGACCACATCTGCAGACATCTGCAGCAGAAGAGGTGGACCAAATGTCTGCAGTCTGCAAGAAAAAGACTGTTTGTTTTGTTTAACATCTGCAGAATGCTGAAATATTCTGTAATTAAACTAATTGTATACGTGTAATTATATTTTGACGGGTTTTATAAATTCTGATAATAATATTTGTTAAAAAAAAGCTATTGAATTTAAGTAGATCCTATCCCCTTTAATAACCCCCAAATTCTATCTACAGATTACGAGATACAACAATAGGGTTCCAAAATCTCCATTAAATCTCTATACAAAGTTCGTATCATCTCCGACCTCCATTAGCGAAACTCGTAAGCTGTTCTTCCAACGATATCATCTCCGACCTCCATTAGCGAAACTCGCGGTTTACCAGGTCGCGGGGGGAAATCGCGACGGTGGCGAGGTCGAAGGTCGAACGGGGAAATCACGACGGTGGCAGAAGCGGCCGACGGTGGCGAGGTGGCAAGGTGGCGAGGTGGCGACGGTGGCGACGGGAATTGAGCAGGCGAGAGATTGCTGTGGGGAGTAGGAGTGGGGTGTGGGTACGTGGGGAAGAGAGTGTTAGGGCTCAAATGAAGCTTCAGAAGATGTTAGAAGAGGTTGTGAAGAGATTGTTCCAGCTCTTCTCCGTGCAGAGGTGAGGAAGACGTTTTTTAATGAAACGTCTTCCGAAAAACAAACAGTCTGCGAAGTAAAAACCTCTTCCTGCGTCTGCGAGCGCGCAGATGAAGAGGTGGGGAAGAGGTTTTTCAAAAAAACAAACACCCCCTAACTTGAGGTGTTCTTGAAGTTTTATTAATCTAGGCATACTACTTTTATCAATGTATTGTATTTTATTGTGTGCTTGAACTGACTCAAGTTAGAAATTTTAATGTTGGCTTGTTAGGAGTCCAGTCAAAAATAGTGATCCCATAGGAAAAAACTACCGACTCCATCACTGTTTATGGAAATAAAATATAACATATTATAAAACAGTGAAATTACTAAATTTAAATTACTAAATTTAAAACACGAGGTTTATACGATTAGAGTAAAAGAAATTATGTTTGACTTTAAGATTTCATGGAATTGGTTGAGCACCTAAAAGTTGACTAACTTTGCATTATCCTCCGGTCAAACATTTTTTTTTAAAACTATCTTTCATCACCGGCCCTAGGTGTTTGTGTTTACGAGTAAACATTTTTTATCTCTTGCTAATCAACAAATTCTTAAAAATTATTAAAAATAATATTTTACTTATCATTTTCTTTTATTAGAAACGAATGTAATTATTTTAATAAAGGAATATAGAGTACGTATATGAAGCGACAATTATTTTGTGGCCTTTTATATAAGAATGGAGAGAGGTGTCTGCATCACAATTAATTATGACTAAAATAATAAAAACTGTTGACTCTAATACGATATTAATATTGCACCCGTCTTTTTCAAGTTTATATAATATAACCCCACTTCATAGAACAAGTTTAAATAAAACTTGCAAAGTTGTAAACGGGCCCCCACTCGCTCAACACAAGTTTCCTTCTCTTTATTATTGTACTAGGCCTAACATATATTTTTTATTTAAAATATTAATGGGAAAAAGTTATATTTACTAATATGATGCGACTTGAAAGTCGATGATATTTGTGAGGGTGGTTTTTTAAATGAGATTTTACTAAAATGGTCATAGTTGATTAATTTTTTAATGTAATAGTCATGAATTTTCGGTTTATTAGTCTTTTGGTCATTGATGATCCAGTCAATCTTGCCTTTGATTTTGCTTGTTTTTAGCATACAGGACACCGGTTTAGCATGCGTGTTCGGACCAGAAAGATATGTAAAGAACACTCCGCATGTAAATTTGCAGGTTGACACTACCTCTATGAAACCAACCAGCCTGTAACACACCTCAGCTTATAGGCTTATTTAGCCGATATGATTTGCTGAAGATACAGGTTTAACCGGTGCTATTCTAGGTCGTCATTATCCCCTGGGGTTGGCTGAGCCAACATGCAGGCTAATCCTAGCAATTAGGATGCGAGCTGACCCTAGCAATCAGGATGAGGGACTAGTCGTTATCTTGGATACGAGCTGACCCTAGCAATCAGGATCAGCATACATGTCCGCTCAGCCAACCCCATGGGGTGAGGACGACCCAGAATGGCTTCGGCTAAGCCTGTATCTTAATAAAAACATACCAGCTAAATAAGCCTATAAGTTGAGGTGCGTTACAGGCTGACGGATGTGTAATAAAGATTATGTCAACATGCAAATTTACACGTGGAGTGTTCCTGGTCTACAACGTGTGGTATTCCATATCTTTCTGTGTTGGACTCGTAGGCTAAGCCGATACCTTGTACAGTGGCGGAACCAGGATATTTTTCAAATAGGGTCACTATTTTTCGGTGAAACAAAATAATATAAATTTTTTAGGGTTGTCTGGTCTGGTCGGGTTGGGTCGTTCAATCGAGTCGGGTCGGCATAGACATGATTAAATTGCATTGATATGTTAGCAAGAAAACAACACGAAAAGGAATCAAATAAAACTTACATTCTATAATTGTTATTTGTACGTCTTCATCTTTTGAAAACATTTCATTACATCTTTGATCGACATCTTTGCAAAAACCTCAATTTCAATGTAACAAATTAGGGCTTGAACACAATCTAAATACAAAACTCACTCAAACAATTTACTAACAAGTAACATTGAAAACACCAAAATCACTAAATGTAGCATATACATTTTATAAATTGTGATAACCTAATAAACATAAAATTAAGGCTTGAACATAATCTAGATACCAAAATCACTCAAACAAATTAACTAACAACAATAAAAACATCAATATTACTAAAAACAAATTCTAGGGTTTGAATATTCTAATCTAGATAAATAGTTAAATAAACAAAACTATTCAAGAGTCAACAAATTTTAAAAAAACTAACCTTTAAAGCTTGAATGGATGAGTGAGGACTGGAGGGTGTATACAGCAGCAATGACCCATTGACCGAAGGGACAACTCGCCGGAGGTCGGAACTCGGATAATGTAGGCGTGCAGCAACGACTGATTTGGGGGCTAAGATTTCATGAAATCGAGTGTATCAAAGAAGGAGCAGGTAAACAATGATCTGCAATTTTAGGGGATGGTCTCGACTTGCAATTGTGATTTGTGGGGATGCTCTCAATCTGCAATTGTGGGGGGAAGGGTTTTGGGTTAGGGTTAAAATGTATTAAATAGAAGGGTAAATATGTAATGTTAGAAATATAAAATGAGTGTAAAAAGAACCCTTGAAGGTTTTGAACCCACGACCTAAAAGAGGTCTGGACATCCGCGTAACCAGTAAACCCAGACCAGAATATGATTATATTGTGAAATTAAAATATTAATGGTTCACCTCCTGAAAAACTATGGGTTCACTAAAAATTTCGATATTATACGATACACTACCCGCTCAAAAATCAATGGGGTCACTTGACCCCGTATACTTACATGTAGTTCCGCCCCTGACCTTGTAGGCTAAAAATAGGCATAATCAATAGTTGAGATTGACCGGATCATCAATAGCCAGGGGACTTATAGGTTAAGATTTATGACCATTGTAAAGAATGGTCAACTATGACCACTTTGGGAAAAAATCTTTTTCTAAAACTAGTTGGATATTTGAATTGGAGTAGAAACTTTTGTTTAAGATGAGTTTTTTAATTTGATTTTTAGTTTTATTTGAACTTCAAGTTTAACTATTTCTAAACAATATCATAAACTACTTTTTACCAAGTATGTAACTGAGTTTACTTTAAAAAAAAAAAGAAAGCTTTGCCTGTTACCGGTAGACTACATCCCAAGTGACATGAATTTTTATTTGTATCAAAATATTTAAAAAATAGTTGTATAGCCAAGTCATGTAATTAAATAAAATCTTAAATAGCTAATTAATCAAGAGCTATTGATTATTTAAAGTATTTACATAATTTGATTTTGAAAAGTCTAAGCTCGATCAAGTTGTATTTTTCTTGTTTAAAAGGTTAATCACTCAGAATGGGACCTATGAGGCGCTCGTGTGCTAAGGTGGACATGCATGTGGAAGAGGCACCATTGGCGAAACGCATCAATGGTCAGGCGTTTATGGGAGCGTAAAGTGGGAGAGAGAGTCATACCTATGAAAAAAAATGAGAGACAAAGAGAAAAAAATGCTAGATAGATATGCGAGG
The DNA here is from genome assembly GCA_024085815.1 of Flaveria linearis. Taxonomy (NCBI): domain Eukaryota; kingdom Viridiplantae; phylum Streptophyta; class Magnoliopsida; order Asterales; family Asteraceae; genus Flaveria; species Flaveria linearis. The sequence goes on from CM044008.1 coordinate 20,020,366, forward strand.
ACGGTAAATGATTACGTATCTCCGGCTAGGTGATAGTCTAGCAATGTATTTAATTTTATGAATTTAGTCGGTTAAAGGTTAGATATTAGAAAAAGAGGTTCATATGCTTGACAGTTCACATATATGATTGTAGTAGATTATGATGTATTTTGTTAGGTAGGAGCAGTTAGATTTAGAATGTACTATTGTAATGGTGTCAATGTGGTTTTTCTAAAAGACAATTTGAGTTCAATGCCTACGTACCAGAAAAGAACACTTGGTTCTGTCAGCACCATGCATGGAGAATTGACCTTAATTTTATGGTTTAATTGACAAGAATTTTAAGAGAATTATTGTCTTTTTTATTTCTATTTTTTAATAGGTTATGCTTTTTGAAACTTGCATATTTCAGTTTTACGTCTTTTGCGCTTTTTCTAACATGTGTACTAATTAAGGACGTCCAAACATACTCTTTCAAATTTTCATGTCAATCTTCGTTACATGTATGTTGTTCTCTTCATGTGATGATAAATACGTCACAACCATAATCTACAAAAATACAAAAAGCATAATTAGTCCTCCCTTTGATAGTTTTGTACCAACTCGCGGGGTGGACCTAGAGGGTCTTTCATGAAATTTTTATTTTAGTGTTGTATACATTTTAATCTTAATGGACCCTCAAAATTTTTTAATACCGGCTCTATAAACAACCCCAAAGTATTTTTTTCACCAATCAACAATAAATTTATGACACCGACCCCTATAAACTTTTATGAAAACTAGGTATATACCACGTCACGCGTTGCGCGACTCGTGAATGTTGTTTTTTTAACGGTGAAAATTATATATTAACTTGTATTAGGCTCAGAATAGATAATCTGTAGTGGCTGCAATCTAGAATTGTTGCCACGCCAAGCAACAAATACCTTTTTTCTATCATCACAACCTTGATGTAATATAAATCAACACATCAAGATTATGCAATATGTTAACATTTGAACGGAAGGAAACGAACAGCGGTATGCAATAATGAGCTGCCCAACATAACCATGACAAACCACACCATTTCATGTATGTCTCAGACGGATATACGCCCAACATCATTTACCCGACTACGCAAGATCACAACAGCACATCATCATCGACTTGCCACAAACAATCATGCACAATATCAACCACATAATAAGATGACAACATCAACCGCATGAGCTACCCATCGTTACAGCTTCAATCACGTCTCAGCTAGCCATACACATATCATCTATGGCATCCTACCTAAGTATTCCTTTGTTGTCGATGCAACGTATATTTTGCGCATAAAAATGTTCATATCGCAATTGCAGTAATGAGCGGCTCAGAATATGCTGCCGATCGCGGCTGCTAGCCATAAACAAGGTTATCGTTTATGGCATGAGCTACCCATCAGTAATGAGCTACCCATCAGTAATGAGCTACCCATCAGTAATGAGCTACCCATCAGTAATGAGCTACCCATCAGTAATGAGCTACCCATCAGTAATGAGCAGCCACGCCAACGCAACCGCAACATAGTTATCGTTTCATCACAGCCACACTCCTTTGACAATAAGGTCATAAATGAGCACATGCTCATAGTCTCATGTCGCACCCTCAAATTCCGGGTCTGGAATTTATCACGGAGGGTGAGCAAACAGGATCGAACACAGTAGTTACACATGAGATGCAATTATCTATATGATGGATTTTAGATAATCATTGCATTAATGTTCAGAATATTATGCGTAGCGGAAATAAATATAGATTGTTTCTTGACAACACGTCTTAATCATATTTCAGATAATAATCAATAAGTATCTTGAGCTCTTATATGATCCTACGTGCATGTTCATAAGCTTCTAGTAGATACCTGAGAATACATGTAAATCAAGTGTCAACACAGGGTTGGTGAGTTCATAGGTAAGTAAAACATAATGATAAATCATCAATTATCATCAATTATCATCAATTAGGATTTACTGTAAAAGTATGAGTTTAATTTACTCACCGGTATATGAATAGCCTGTCGGAACCCTTTTTAATAAGGTGAACCCGCTATCCCACATACCCACTATGTACAAGCCCAACAAATCCTTCACATAGGATTTGCCCATGTATCATAGTTTAATATCATTTTCATGTGTATATTATGTTATTTATAATAATTCAAATCAGAGGGCGCGAATCCTCTCTTTACATTTATCCTCATATGGGTTGTAAGTGGAACTATAATTGCAAACTTTACATAGTGCACATCAAATCTGCCTTCTCACACCTGAACAGTCATCCCGAATGACAATAAGATCTTTGTGCATTTTGGTAAGGACCACATGTCCAAACCTTTGTGGGGGTAAGTCACTCCCCGATAGTACTATCCAAAAGATCCCTGCTTGTTTATAGTCCAGTTTACAGAGAAGGATTTTCATAGTAAACATATGTAATCATAAATGTGATTCAATTATTATATAACATAATACACAAAATAATTTGTAATTTCAATTACAACATGTATTCCAGCCCCAAAATATTTAAATGATTAAAAATGGGAATAGTTACGAACTCACCTCAGTTCTTGTGTGGCGTTGACAAGCTAGTAAATTCCTGCTAAGGAATTATAATTTACGTAAGCAAATAGATACAAATCCATAACCTAAATAAGTTAGATCTTGAACCTGGTGTTCAATTGATCTAGGGTTTGGTTTTCTGGAATTTGTTATAAATATATAATTAAATCATTTAATTATTTTTGTTAATTGTTTAATAATTAAAGATTTGCATTTCATAATGATTTTAACATATCATTATGTTAAAATAAATTTTAAACATTATTTAAATATGTAAGTTGGTATTTAATTTAGTAAGATTTTATAATTTAATTTATAAAATCTAACTTGTGTTTATAACGTTTAAAACACAAATAGGGTACTTTAATATTTTATAATTTAATTTATAAAATCAAATAGTAAGATTTATAAATAGACATAAATTATCTAGACATTATATTTATGATAATGTTATTATAATTGAACATAGATTATGTATAAATAATAAATAATAACATATTATTAAATTATAACATACTTACATGATAAAACATAATATAAATTATCTAATTATTAATCATGTTCAATAATTAATAATCATAACATAATAGATTATGTAATATAAATTATCTAATTATTAATGATGTTATCCATAATTACAGATGATATAATGTTCAATAATAAATTAATAATTTAAATTATTATTTAGAGTCTATTTATAAAAATGACTATTTATAATATTTTATAAAAATTATTAAAGTGTTTTTAAATAAATAAATTTTATAGAAAAATTAATTTGGTACTTTTAAAATAAAGGATGTTTTTAAAACTTATTTTTATAATTTTTGGAAATTTTTGTATATTTTTAAATGTTGAAAAAGGGCATTAAAAAATAATGGGAGGTGCACGGGTTCGAATCCGTGACCTCCTTCCCACAATCCCACGCCCAAACCAGTGAACCAAAGGCATACAGCCGCACAAGGAATCGACTTTTAATTCTTTTAAATTATTCCAACCAAACACCCCCAAATCATTCGAACCCTAGATTATAGATCGACCAAATTGAACATCGAATCAACAATGATTACTGGAATTAACATGGGGCTTTGATTCCCCATGTAATTTCGTGCATGTAAATGTGTTTAATTTACCAGAAAGATGTCGGATTGATGATGAACACTCGATGAACAGGTCGTGTCTGATGTGGAATTCGATTGTTATCCAAACGACAATGATAATCAAATTGGTTGTACATGAAAGCTTCTAAGAGATCCAATGAGCAAAAGCCCTATGTTAATTTCGTGATATAATGCTCACAGGTAGGGATTGACTTAGTTGCAGGTCGAGGTCAATGGAGATGATCGAATCGATATGTTTGTGTGTTTTTAGATCAAACTGATCTTGATGGAAGTTTTTAAATGGTTAAAGGTTCGTTGGTGCGCCTCTAGTTTCAATTATTATTATTGTTCAGTGCGTGTTTGTAGTGGTGGTCGGTCGAAAGATTGGTTTAGTGGTAAATCACACTTACTCGATTCAATTATTCAAATTGGTGTGGCCCCTGAGTTCGAATCAAGCATGATATGTTGTTGGGGTGTTTAATCGTCTCAAAACCGAGTGATTTGTGGCTTTTGGAATCGCCGGAGGGCCGCCGGAATTGTGGCCGGAGAGGTGATCGGGCGGGTGGTTTGGGATTTAACAAAATTACACAATTGGTCCCTGGGGTTTGCAGCAGTTATTATTTCATGTTAGAAGTTTTAAATTCAAGTTTCAGGAATGACACAAACACCCCCTGAACTATATTAAATCCGAATAAATTTTTATAAATTATTATTATTAATAACAATATTATTATTATCATTATTATTGTTATTATTATTTTTGTTATTATTATTATTATTATTATTATCATTATTTTTATATTTTAATATTATTATAAAAATTTAAAATCTAATTCGTATAATCGCATAAATACTATATTAAATCATGAATTTTTCCGAGTTGTCACATCATCCCTATGTTACAGGAATTTTCGTCCCGAAAATTAAGAAGTACTGCAACATTCTTGAACAGGTTAGGATACTTGCGCATCATTTCGTCCTCTCGTTCCCAAGTGAACTCAGGACCACGCCGGGAGTTCCACCGAACTCTGACAATCGGAATCTTGCTATGCTTAAGTTTTTTAACTTATTTATCCATGATTTCAACTGGTTCCTTGATAAACCTGAGTTTCTCATCTACTTGCAGTTCCTCTAAAGGCACAACAAGTGATTCATCGGATAAACACTTCCTTAGATTGGATACATGAAAAACATTGTGCACACCACCAAGTTCAGTAGGTAGATTTAATTCATAGGCTACTGGGCCGATCCTTCTGACAATTTCAAAAGGCCCCACGTAGCGAGGGTTCAATTTCCCTCGTTTCCCAAAGCGTATAACTCCCTTCCAGGGAGATACCTTTAGCAAAACTTTATCTCCTTCCTGAAATTCCAGTGGCTTGCGGTGTTTATCAGCATAGCTTTTCTGGCGATCCCTGGCAGCAGCCATGCGTTCTCTTATCTGGACAATTTTCTCATGAGTTTCAAAGGTCAACTCTGGGCCAGTAAGTTGACTATCCCCAACTTCTACCCAGCAAAGCGGTGATCTATATTTACGTCCATATAAGGCCTCGAATGGTGCCGCCTTGATGCTCGAATGATAGCTATTGTTATATGAGAACTCTACTAAAGGTAGATGACCTTCCCAGTTCTTTCCAAAATCAATAACACAAGCCCTAAGCATATCCTCAAGAGTCTGTATGGTTCTTTCACTTTGACCATCAGTCTGAGGATGATAGGCTGTACTCATATCTAGGCGTGTGCCCAGAGCTTTCTGAAGTTTACCCCAAAAGACAGATGTAAATCATACGTCACGATCAGAGATGATAGACACTGGCACTCCGTGTCTAGAGACGATTTCTTTGATGTAAATCCTTGCAAGCTTCTCCATCTTGTCTTTCTCACGGATGGGTATGAAATGAGCGGATTTGGTGAGACGGTCAACAATAACCCAAATGGTGTCATTGCCCGTTTGAGATTTGGGCAAGCCAGTGACGAAATCCATGGTTATCATTTCCCACTTCCATACGGGAATTTCTGGTTGGGTCAACATTCCTGAAGGCTTTTGGTATTCGACCTTGACTTTAGAACAAGTCAAACATTTTAAGACATAAGTAGCAATGTCTGCCTTCATTCTTGGCCACCAGTAAACAAGCTTCAAGTCGTAATACATCTTATTTGCACCTGGGTGGATAGAGTATCTAGACTTGTGGGCTTCATCCATGATCAAGCTTCTAAGACTCCCGTATAGGGGTACCCAAATCCTTCCTGCTATACAGCGCACTCCATCTGAATGAACTTCAAACTGTTGGTCTAGCCCTCAGAGGTTTTCATCTTTTATGTTTTCTTCCTTCAGGGCTTCAGTCTGTGCACTCAGAATTTGTGCCGGCAGGTTGCTTTGAATGGTAAGTTGTAGAGCTCGTACTCTACGAGGTTTCTCATGTTCTTTCCTACTCAAAGCATCAGCCACAACATTTGCTTTACCGGGATGGTACTTGATGGCATAATCGTAATTGTTTAGTAGTTCAAGCCATCTCCTCTGCCTCATGTTCAGCTCCTTTTGATTATACAGGTGTTGAAGACTCTTGTGGTCGGTATAAATAGTGCACTTAGTACCATACAAATAGTGTCTCCATAGGTTAAGAGCAAACACAACAGCTCCCAGTTCTAGGTCATGTGTTGCATAGTTCTTTTCATGAGCCTTTAACTGTCTTGAGGCATAGGCTATGACTTTGTCTTGCTGCATCAAAACACATCCCAGTCCCTGAACAGAAGCATCACAGTAGACTACAAAGTCTTCAATGCCGTCAGGTAAGGATAGTATAGGTGCACTACATAACTTCTGCTTCAATGTTTGAAAAGCAGCCTCTTGCTTGAATCCCCAATGATATGCTACCCCCTTTTGGGTGAGCATGGTCAATGGTTGAGCTATCTTGGAGAATCCTTCGATAAATCTCCTATAATAGCCGGCTAGGCCCAGAAATTGTCTAATTTCTATTGGATTTGAAGGTGTAGGCCAACTTTTGATGGATTCAATTTTAGCTGGGTCTACATGAATTCCATTAGCATCAATCACATGACCAAGGAATTGAACTTCTTTAAGCCAGAAATCACATTTTGAGAACTTAGCATAGAGCTCCTCTCTCTTTAGTAATTCAAGGACCAATCTTAGATGTTCCTCATGCTCATGCTCGTTTTTAGAATAGATCAAGATGTCGTCAATGAAGACAATGACAAACTTGTCTAGATAAGGCTTGCATACACGATTCATGAGATCCATGAATACCGCAGGTGCATTTGTTAGCTCAAACGGCATGACTGTGAATTCAAAGTGACCGTACCGAGTTCCGAAAGCCATCTTCATAATATCTTCATCTCTGACTCTCAGCTGATGATAGCCGCTTCTAAGATCTATCTTGGAGTAAATGCTTGAACCTTGCAGTTGGTCGAATAAGTCGTCAATACGTGGCAAGGGATAACGGTTCTTGATCGTCACTTTGTTCAGTTCTCGATAGTCAATGCACATCCGGAAGGTATCGTCTTTCTTCTTCACAAATAACACTGGTGCTCCCCATGGTGACGAGCTAGGTCGGATGAATCCTTTATCAAGGAGTTCCCTAAGCTGGTCAGATAGTTCTTTTAGTTCAAAAGGTGCGAGACTGTATGATGCCCGAGCTATAGGCGTAGCTCCAGGTACTAACTCAATTGAGAACTCGACCTCTCTTCTAGGGGGCAACCCAGGCAGTTCATCAGGAAACACTTCAGGAAATTCCCTGACGACTGGTACATCTTCTATATTCCTTTCCTTCTTATCTTTGTCAGTGACTAAGGCTAGGATAGTAGTATGTCCTTTTCGAAGACACTTTTGAGCCTTCAAGTAAGAAATAACTCCCATCACAACACGAGTCTTATCTCCCTCCACACACAGGACTTCATCATTTGGTAGGGGGATGCGAATCATTTTTTCTTTACAGATAATTTCTGCGGAGTTTTTGGATAGCCAATCCATACTAACTACCACATCGAAGCTTCCCAAAGTAATGGGCATGAGGTCTATTGGTAGGATATGACCTGATAAATCTAGTGTACAGTTTTTCAGGATTTGTGATGCGGTCAAGGATTTACCATTTGCTAATTCTACTACATATGGCTCATTTAGGGGTACAGGTTCCACATTTAAGTGCTTATAGAAAGTATTGGATACGAAGCTTCTATCAGCTCCCGTGTCAAATAAAACCATAGCATAGACATCATTCACCAAAAATTTTCTCATAATAACGTTAGGGTCTTTTAGAGCCTCACCTTTGCCAATCACGAAGGCTCTGCCCTTGGCTGTATCTTTCTTTTCCCCCATGCAATCTCTAGCAACATGGCCCTTTTCACCACATCTGTAACACGTAACTCCCTTCTGTCCATCATTCTGCTGATTACCATCCTTCTTTCCTTGGTCTTGCGTCTGGATCCTACATTCAGGAGCAGTGTGCCCCCTCCTGTTGCATTTGTAGCAAATGATTGCAGTACACTTGCCATGGTGACGCTTGCCACACCTTTGACATCTAGGCGGAATGCCCTGATTGTCATGGTGCTTTTTCTGATCTTGCTTCTTGCTTGTACCTTGACTCTCACTGTCTTTAGCATCTTCGAACTTTCTCTTTTCTGAGCTTTCAGCAGCAACACCCTTACCCTTGTTTCTTGGTGGTAACTTCCCTTGAGCCACAGCCTCATTAGTCAGCTTGTGAGCTATCCTGATGGCCTGTTGGATTGAAGTTGGGTTGGAGGAAGTGATCATAGACTGAATGACCGGAGACAATCCATGAATATAGCCTTCAATTCTTCTATGAGCAGGCTCCATCATATGTGGGCACAAAGTTGCGTACTCATGATTTTCGGTGGTATAAGACTCAATTTCAGATCCCACTATTTTGTGGTTCCAGCACTCGGTTTCAAACCTTTGTACTTCTTGCCTCGGACAGAACTCTTCCATCATCAGTTGTTTGAATTCATTCCAAGCCATAGCATTGGCTAGTAAGAGAGTAAGTCTTGAAACTTCAGTCTTCCAGAACGAGAGTGCAGCTCCACTCAATGCTCCGGAGGCATACTTCGTCCTACTCTCATCTGGACATTCAGATATAGCAAAAATGGATTCACATTTCTTAAACCACCTTATGCGCCCAATGGCCCCTTCTGCCCCAGTAAAGATATCGGGCTTGCAGTCTAGGAACTTTTTATATGAATAGTGATGACCATTCTGAGCAGCCTGAGTGGCTAGGGCTGCAGCAACACCTTGATTGACCAAGGCTTATAGTTCTTCAGGAGTCATCCCTATTGGGACAGTTCTTCTAGCGCGTCCTATACCTCTGCCTCTGCCCGCTGGTGCGTCCATCTATCATAAAATTGTTTAGTGAGAATTCACACTTTGATATATTCAATAGATGCATTCTATATCAGATATTCAAAGTATGGACAATTACTGTAAGATAGATGGGAATTTAAGAAAACTGGTTTTTCGATTAAATTCGGCAAGGCACAAGTACTTGGGAAATAAGTCTCGTTTTAGGTTAGGACAAGCGTAGCTTAGATTACCGCAGTAACTTCACGTGCTACAATAGCAGCAATCTTACGGCCAGAGTTTCTAGACCGTGAACGGATTTGACGAGAAGCCATTCTGAAAGATCATTAAGAATTTTCATGGAAATTGGGTAATATAAGCTATACAACATGAAAATGATAATCGAGAATTTGGCATAATAGCAATGAGATGTTCCAGGTGTAATCGTTTGATTCGTAAATCAAAGCGAGTACGTTGACTAATCAAAGTATTGGGTCAATCACAACTTTGTTGAAGACATGCGTACCTATAAGCAGATACTTATCCCGAGAGTTCCCAGGTAAGGTAAACAGGTCCATCGGTGTAACACCCCGAAAAGTCAAAACGAGTCGCCGGGGATAATGGGCTTAATTATGGGTATTTAATAAAGAAAGAAAAATGGATTATGGGCTAATTAGGCTAATGGACAAGAGTCTAAGTGGATTGAGGCCCATAATCATCCCTTAACCTTCCTAAAGCAGCCACCATCTTCTTCATTCCCACCCTAAGTCCAAAAATCCGTAGAGAGAGAAAGTAGAGAGAGAAAGTGCAAGAAACTCAAGTTTTGGAGCTTCTAAGGTCAAGGGATTGAAGATCTGGGTGTTGGGGCAACAAATCTCAAGAAAGGAGCAGCAAAACAAGGTAAGAATCAACCCCTAAACCCTTCTGTAGATCAAACCCGGATTCTAGGGTTTTGGGTTTTGAAAAGTTGCAAAGAATCACATAAAGGTCACATTTTTACGTATGAAAACATGTATAAAGCTTAGATTTAGCCTCATGGATGATAAACTAAGAGGTTGGACGTAAAAAGTTGTGATTTTGGGTTAAAAATGGACTGGTTCGTGATTTTTATGCGATCTGCGAAACTGTATATGCATCCAGCGAATTTGCATAATCATCCAGCGAAACTAAGAACATTTCCAGCGAAATTACAGTTTCGCGTGGGCGAAACTACAGTTTCGTTCGGGTGAAACTGTGGACCCATAGACATCGCGAAACTAGGAAATTCCAACAAAAGTTGGGCGCTCTAGGCAGCGAATCTGTCCAGCGAAACTGGCAGAAGTGCTGCCCAGCGAAACTAGCAGCGAAATTGCCTGCGAAACTGGCAGCGAAACTGCTAGCGAAACTGTGGGCGAAATTATGAAGAAAATGATGTTTTTGTGTATTAACTTTCGTGCAGCTAGAGCATTCGGACCATAGCTTAAGTAACTTAGGAATTAAGGTATTTGCTAAGTTCAGGTGAGTTCTAGATCCCCTTATTTAAATGTTTTTCCATGTTTTTGGGGCTATTATGCATAGTAAACATAAGGTTTTCAAGATAAGGATTTCAAGGTGTTTTAACAAGAAAATACATTTTTCCTAAAGTAAAATGTGACACTTAAATAGCTCAAAATAATTTTCGGGCGCGCTGACCTGGCAGCCCGGCCCCAGCCAGAGGCGTTGCCCCTTGGACCCCACTAGGGGCTGCTGCCCCTAGAACCCCGCTGTCAGGGGCTGCCGCCCCCGAACCCCCGCTGTCCCGCGGAGGGTCGGTTACGTGTTATGATGACTAGTATTTGGTATGCTGTGTACTTAATAAGCTAAGTATTATAAATATATTAAGTGAAAGATAATACTAATGAGAAGTGGAACTTAATGAATGTTACCCCCGGGCCCATTTGATGATGAAAAGTCTTGCAAGCACTATGATAGACTTCACTTATGTGAGTCTGATGTATGATGATGGATCCGTATTCATGAGCGGGCTATGTGTCTGTTAGTGTGGATCAACTGTCGGGGGAAGCTACCATGAAGATGTGTACCGACGGGGATCGATCGACCGTCGGGGGTAGTGACCATGGATAACGTGTACCGACGGGGATTGACATTCGTTGTCAATCAACATGGAGATACTGCTTTGTGCAGTCTCGCCTATGACGAAGAGAAATGAAATGAAAGAATGAAAGATAATGAACGTGTCTAATGCGATGCAAGTAATGTTTGTAGTATGATGTATGCGTGTTCATTATATGAAGGATAAAAGATCATATTTTTCTTATTTATATAAAACTAGAACTCACTCAGCGTAGCTGACTTTTTATGCATAATAGTGGGCAGGTAGGCGCTGATGCTGAGGATGGCACCACGGAGCTACTTGGGGAAATATGTATGGCATTCCTATTAATGAAGTCTTTAATTGTAACTAATGAACAAGGAATATGTTTTGTTTACCTTTAAAGGACAAATGTATGAGTACAATAGGGTTTCTAAGTCTTTAACGAATGTTTAATTATTTTCCGGTGCAATGTTTTGTTATTAAGCTGATTTTGTGCTATGGTTAACCAACTGTGAGGTTTCCCGGGAACGGGGCCTTACAAGTTGGTATCAGAGCCAAAGTTTAAGAGAAATGGGTAAAACATTTTTCAAACCTAAACTTAAACTGAGCATGGGACCCAATGAGGGATGCCAACCCAAGTAGCTACGTGCCATCAGGTAAAATATTTCAAGTAAACTGGCAATATGTGCGTGTGCTATTTGTTTTATATACGTGTAGATTTGAATGCCGGCATGTGTTTGGATAGTGATTGCTTGGGACAGGAGGGTAAGGTAAGTAGTTAATCACACTTGGCCACTGTAATTAAGGACTTACCATACTTGTAATGATCTGAGCAATTAACTTGAATAACCATTTCGGTGTTTAAATCTTATAGGAATTAGATATGGCGGGTAGGAAAGCTGGGAAGGCTACACGTGGACGTCCTCGAGGTGGTCGTACCACTACACCACGTGTCACCCGGAGCAAAGCTAAGGCTCCCGAGACTGTTCACGAGGAGTCAGACCTCCATAGTCAACCAGAGGGCGAGGGATCAGCCACCCTCAAGTCCACTGTGAAGGAGGCCATCGCCAATGAAGTCTACAATGTCATGCAAGATGTCTTGCCCTCGGTGGTGAATGAGGTGCTTAAAGCAGTCAAGGATGGAGATAAAGCTGATAGGAAGGAGAAGGAAAATGAGAAGAATTCTGGAAGGTCCACTAGGAGGACGGAGGAATCTGAAGAGGAGCCATCAAACCCTAAGGTGGTAATCGACGATGACGACTGTGATGAGGAGGCTGAGAGGGAGAAGATTAGGGGGTGCAACTATGGGGCATTTCAAAGGTGTAAGCCCCCGACCTTTGACGGTAACGGCAATGCTACTGCCGCTCATCGATGGATCAGAGAAATGGAGGCGGTACTGGAAATTAGTGAATGCCGCGAAGATCAGAAAGTTAAGTTTGCTACTCATTCCTTCGTCGACTCAGCGCTGTGCTGGTGGGACAATATTGTCCAGGCTGAAGGAAAGCGGTCGATAGCCAAACTGAGGTGGTCCGAGTTGAAGGAGTTGGTGCTGGAGGAGTATTGTCCCCATCAGGAATTAGACAAGATTGAGAAGGAGTTCTTGTATTTGGAGGCTGGAAACATGACTCATCAAGAGTATACCTCCAAGTTCAATGAACTTGCAAGACTTGTGCCAGACATGGTAACACCTGCATCCAAGAAGATCAAGAGATAAATGCAGGGTTTGCCAGTGGACATCAGGAGGCACATGATTGCGGCTAGACCAGGCACGTTTAGTTCTGTGGTGGATTTAGCTGGAAGGTTGTACGATGAGAGAGACCCAATACCTGTGCAAAAGAAGGTGGAGAAGTGGAGTGGGAACAAGAATGGAAATGGGAAGAGGTTCGGAGGTGATAACTTCAGGGGTGGAGAAAAGAAGATGAGAGCTGAGGGTCAATCAGGGAGACAGGAAAATACAGGTGAAGGGGGTGCCTGTAGAAAATGTGGAAAACGCCATTTTGGGGAATGTAGGGTTGGGACTGGAAGGTGTTTTAAATGTGGGGGCGAGGGTCACTATGCTAGAGAGTGCAAGGCGGTGAAGTGCTACCAATGTGGCGAGATAGGGCATGCGGAGAAAGACTGCAAGAAAGGAAAATCGGGAGGACTAGGAACAGTTAAAGCTGGAGACAAAGGGAAGGGTGACGGTTTAAAGGCAAAGGCGAGGGCGTTTAACATAACTCGTGAGGAGGCCAGGGCAGATCCAGAAGTAGTTTCAGGTATGTTTCTGGTGGATGACGAATATGCTTCTGTGCTCTTTGATTCTGGTGCTAGTAAGAGTTTTGTGTCTACTGCCTTTTGTCGTTTATTGCATGATAAGAGTAGGAAGATAGACGAGCCCTTTTATGTAGAAACAGCCATTGGAGAGTCCACTAAGGTAACTGAAGTGATTGAGGATTGCCTGATTGAGTTAGAAGATTGTAAGTTCCCTGCTAGGTTGTATGTTATGGCCTTAGGAGGTTTCGATGTGGTGTTAGGCATGGATTGGTTAGCTAGCTATGAAGCCAATATTGTATGTAGCAAGAAAATAATTCGTCTAAAAGCGCCCGATGGTAGTTCTGTTACTGTACGTGGGGATAAGGTGCGTTGTGTGCCGAAGGTCGTGTCGATGATCACAGCGGAAAAATACATGAGACGTGGGTGTAGCGCTTACTTGGCCTATGTAAAAGATGTGGACGTGCTAGAGCCACAATTATCAGACATACCGGTAGTGCGCGATTTTCCTGACGTCTTTCCTGAAGACCTGACTGGGGTGCCGCCTGACCGCGAAATCGAATTTCAGATCGATTTATTACCTGGAGCGTAGCCCGTCGCTAAAGCACCATACCGATTGGCTCCTTCAGAAATGGTAGAATTGAGGGACCAATTACAAGACTTATTGGATAAGGGCTTCATCCGACCGAGTATCTCTCCATGGGGTGCTCCAGTTTTATTCGTCAAGAAGAAAGATGGTAGCATGCGGATGTGCATTGACTATCGCGAGCTTAATAAGCTGACCGTAAAGAATCGATACCCGCTACCAAGGATCGACGACTTGTTTGATCAACTTTAGGGTGCCAGCTGGTTTTCAAGGATAGATCTGCGGTCTGGTTACCACCAACTGAAGGTGAAAGAACAAGATATCCCTAAAACAGCGTTCCGGACGCGTTATAGACATTACGAATTCCTCGTCATGTCCTTTGGTTTAACTAACGCGCCAGCTGCTTTTATGGACCTTATGAATCGGGTATGTCGGCCAATGTTGGATAAATCGGTAATAGTGTTCATCGATGACATTTTGATCTATTCGAAAAGTGAGGAAGAGCATGCTGATCATATTCGAGAAGTATTGGAGACACTCAGAAGCGAGAAGTTATATGCTAAGTTCTCCAAATGTGCATTTTGGCTTTGAGAAGTTTAATTTCTGGGTCATGTGGTTAATCCCGAGGGGATCAGGGTGGATCCTGCGAAGGTTAAAGCGGTGATGCAGTGGGAACCTCCAAAGACGCCATCCGAGATTCGCAGTTTCTTAGGTCTGGCAGGTTACTATAGGAGGTTTATCCAGGATTTCTCCAAGATAGCTTCTCCATTGACTAAGCTGACCCGGAAGGACGTGAAGTATGAATGGGGTCCTGATCAGGAGAATGCCTTCCTAGAACTAAAGATGAGGTTAACGCAAGCCCCTGTCCTGACGCTACCTAAGGGGAACGAGGACCTGGTAGTCTACTCGGATGCCTCATATGCAGGATTGGGTTGCGTGTTGATGCAACGAGGGAAGGTGATAGCCTATGCTTCTAGACAATTAAAAGTCCACGAGGCCAATTACCCTACCCATGATTTGGAATTGGCCGCGGTGGTGTTTGCATTGAAGATTTGGAGGCACTACCTATATGGGGCGAAGTGCACCATCTTCACCGATCATAAGAGTCTGAAGTATTTCTTTGAACAAAAAGAACTCAATATGAGGCAGAGGAGGTGGCTGGAACTGATCAAGGACTATGACTGCGAAATTCATTATCATCCAGGCAAAGGTAATGTGGTTGCTGACGCCCTTAGCCGAAAGGGACGACCCGAACCAATTCGGGTGAGGGCTTACCAAATAATTATGACGCCTGATGTTGAAGCAAGTGAGGGAGTTTCAGGATGAGGCATTAAGAGAGGACAGAGTCAACTCTGAAAGAATGAAAAGGCAAACTTCAGATTTGGGGGAAAACACCCTGGGTGTTAGAACTCGATCTGGGAGAATGTGGATCCCTCTCTATGGGGATTTGAGGGGAAAGATCATGGATGAGGCTCACAAAACTAGATATTCTATTCATCCTGGTGCCACAAAAATGTACCAAGATCTGAAGAAAGATTATTGGTGGCCAGGAATGAAGCGTGACGTGGTTAAGTATGTAAGCAAGTGTCTGACTTGTTTACAGGTGAAGGCAGAACACCAAAAGCCATATGGGAAAATCCAGCCGTTGGATATTCCTGAATGGAAATGGGAACACATCACGATGGACTTCATCACGAAGCTACCTCGCACGACGAAAGGAAGCGACACGATCTGGGTGATTGTTGACCGCTTGACAAAGAGCGCCCATTTCCTACCAATTCGTGAGACGTTTTCCTCTGAGAAGTTGGCAGATCTGTTCATCAAGGAGATCGTGGCTCGTCACGGTGTGCCAGTGTCTATCGTTTCGGATAGGGACACGCGGTTTACGTCTAAATTCTGGAAGAGGTTCCACGACTCAATGGGGACTAGACTGCATATTAGTACGGCTTACCACCCCCAGACGGATGGTCAGTCGGAAAGAACAATTCAGACATTAGAAGACATGCTGCGAGCATGTGTGATCGATTTCGGTGGAAGTTGGGATGAGCACTTACCGTTGGCGGAATTCTCGTATAATAATAGTTACCATGCCAGCGTTAGTATGCCACCTTACGAGATGTTGTATGGTAGGAAGTGCAGAACGCCCGTGTGTTGGGGTGACATCGAGCAAAAGGAATTGGGGAGCCTTGAAGTGATTGAGGTCACAACTGAGAAGTTAGATAAGATTAAGGCATTCATGAAGGCTGCAAAAGATCGCCAGAAGTCTTATGCGGATAAGAGGCGTAGACCGATAGAGTTTGAGGTTGGTGACAAGGTTATGCTCAAGGTATCGCCTTGGAAAGGGATCATCAGGTTTCGAAAAAGGGGAAAGTTAAGCCCAAGATTTATAGGGCCATTCCGTATTATCTCAAGGGTAGGGGAAGTGGCCTACAGACTAGAATTACCTGATGAGTTGAGTGGAATTCATCCCACATTCCATGTATCTCATCTTAGGAAATGTCTAGCAGACGATGATGCATTTGTACCGTTAGAGGACATCGAAGTTGACGAGCGACTGAATTATGTAGAGCAGCCGGTGGTCATCCTGGATCGGAAAGAGAAGCGCTTACGTAATAAAGTAGTTCCGCTAGTACGAGTACAATGGAAACACAGAAGAGGATCAGAATCTACGTGGGAGACCGAGGAAGAGATGAGGAGATTTTATCCCCAATTGTTTGATGACTGACAGGTTTCGAGGACGAAACCTAAATAAGTGGGGGAGACTTGTAACACCCCGGAAAGTCAAAACGAGTCGCCGGGGATAATGGGCTTAATTATGGGTATTTAATAAAGAAAGAAAAATGGATTATGGGCTAATTAGGCTAATGGACAAGAGCCTAAGTGGATTGAGGCCCATAATCATCCCTTAACCTTCCCAAAGCAGCCACCATCTTCTTCATTCCCACCCTAAGTCCAAAAATCCGTAGAGAGAGAAAGTAGAGAGAGAAAGTGCAAGAAACTCAAGTTTTGGAGCTTCTAAGGTCAAGGGATTGAAGATCTGGGTGTTGGGGCAACAAATCTCAAGAAAGGAGCAGCAAAACAAGGTAAGAATCAACCCCTAAACCCTTCTGTAGATCAAACCCGGATTCTAGGGTTTTGGGTTTTGAAAAGTTGCAAAGAATCGCATAAAGGTCACATTTTTACGTATGAAAACATGTATAAAGCTTAGATTTAGCCTCATGGATGATAAACTAAGAGGGTGGACGTAAAAAGTTGTGATTTTGGGTTAAAAACGGACTGGTTCGTGATTTTTATGCGATCTGCGAAACTGTATATGCATCCAGCGAATTTGCATAATCATCCAGCGAAACTAAGAACATTTCCAGCGAAATTACAGTTTCGCGTGGGCGAAACTACAGTTTCGTTCGGGTGAAACTGTGGACCCATAGACATCGCGAAACTAGGAAATTCCAACGAAAGTTGGGCGCTCTAGGCAGCGAATCTGTCCAGCGAAACTGGCAGAAGTGCTGCCCAGCGAAACTAGCAGCGAAATTGCCTGCGAAACTGGCAGCGAAACTGCTAGCGAAACTGTGGGCGAAATTATGAAGAAAATGATGTTTTTGTGTATTAACTTTCGTGCAGCTAGAGCATTCGGACCATAGCTTAAGTAACTTAGGAATTAAGCTATTTGCTAAGTTCAGGTGAGTTCTAGATCCCCTTATTTAAACGTTTTTCCATGTTTTTGGGGCTATTATGCATAGTAAACATAAGGTTTTCAAGATAAGGATTTCAAGGTGTTTTAACAAGAAAATACATTTTTTCTAAAGTAAAATGTGACACTTAAATAGCTCAAAATAATTTTCGGGCGCGCTGACCTGGCAGCCCGGCCCCAGCCAGAGGCGTTGCCCCTTGGACCCCACTAGGGGCTACTGCCCCTAGAACCCCGCTGTCAGGGGCTGCCGCCCCCGAACCCCCGCTGTCCCGCAGAGGGTCGGTTACGTGTTATGATGACTAGTATTTGGTATGCTGTGTACTTAATAAGCTAAGTATTATAAATATATTAAGTGAAAGATAATACTAATGAGAAGTGGAACTTAATGAATGTTACCCCCGGGCCCATTTGATGATGAAAAGTCTTGCAAGCACTATGATAGACTTCACTTATGTGAGTCTGATGTATGATGATGGATCCGTATTCATGAGCGGGCTATGTGTCTGTTAGTGTGGATCAACTGTCGGGGGAAGCTACCATGAAGATGTGTACCGACGGGGATCGATCGACCGTCGGGGGTAGTGACCATGGATAACGTGCACCGACGGTGATTGACATTCGTTGTCAATCAACATGGAGATACTGCTTTGTGCAGTCTCGCCTATGACGAAGAGAAATGAAATGAAAGAATGAAAGATAATGAACGTGTCTAATGCGATGCAAGTAATGTTTGTAGTATGATGTATGCGTGTTCATTATATGAAGGATAAAAGATCATATTTTTCTTATTTATATAAAACTAGAACTCACTCAGCGTAGCTGACTTTTTATGCATAATAGTGGGCAGGTAGGCGCTGATGCTGAGGATGGCACTACGGAGCTACTTGGGGAAATATGGATGGCATTCCTATTAATGAAGTCTTTAATTGTAACTAATGAACAAGGAATATGTTTTGTTTACCTTTAAAGGACAAATGTATGAGTACAATGGGGTTTCTAAGTCTTTAACGAATGTTTAATTATTTTCCGCTGCAATGTTTTGTTATTAAGCTGATTTTGTGCTATGGTTAACCAACTGTGAGGTTTCCCGGGAACGGGGCCTTACAATCGGTTGATTTGGATTTATACGAATACCTTGCCTAGATAGAACACCTCGAGATACAGGCATCACGCTCTTCCAGCATTACATGTTTCAAGTTGTAAGACACAGACTTTGACGAATTTGAAAACCACGAATAACGATTCAAAGCTCATTTTGAAAACCATTTGATTTAGGCACGCAATGCCTTGAATATGATTTAAGATTCGTGTGTGCATTGATAAGAATCAAGGTATAAGAGGAATCACATAAGACATATAGCTTCTTAATCCTAATCAATCTCTAACTAAGAAAGTTCACTTTGTGCAACTATTGTGTGTGGCTATAGGCTAGATGCAACTCCTAACTCAGTATAACCAATGGCTCTGATACCAATCTGTCACACCCTCAAATTCCGGGTCTGGAATTTATCATGGAGGGGTGAGCAAACAGGATCGAACACAGTAGTTACACATGAGATGCAATTATCTATATGATGGATTTTAGATAATCATTACATTAATGTTCAAAGTAATATTATACGTAGCGGAAATAAATATAGATTGTTTCTTGACAACACGTCTTAATAATATTTCAGATAATAATCAATAGGTATCTTGAGCTCTTATATGATCCTACGTGCATGTCCATAAGCTCCTAGTAGATACCTGAGAATACATGTAAATCAAGTGTCAACACAGGGTTGGTGAGTTCATAGGTAAGTAAAACATAATGATAAATCATCAATTATCATCAATTATTATCAATTAGGATTTACTGTAAAAGTGTGAGTTTAATTTACTCACCGGTATATGAATAGCCTGTCGGAACCCTTTTTAATAAGGTGAACCCGCTATCCCACATACCCACTATGTACAAGCCCAAAAAATCTTTCACATAGGATTTGCCCATGTATCATAGTTTAATATCCTTTTCATGTGTATATTATGTTATTTATAATAATTCAAATCAGAGGGCGCGAATCCTCTCTTTACATTTATCCTCATATGGGTTGTAAGTGAAACTATAATTGCAAACTTTACATAGTGCACATCAAATCTGCCTTCTCACACCTGAACAGTCATACCGAATGACAATAAGATCTTTGTGCATTTTGGTAAGGACCACATGTCCAAACCTTTGTGGGGGTAAGTCACTCCCCGATAGTACTATCCAAAAGATCCCTGCTTGTTTATAGTCCAGTTTACAAAGAAGGATTTTCATAGTAACCATATGTAATCATAAATGTGATTCAATTATTATTTAACATAATACACAAAATAATTTGTAATTTCAATTACAACATGTATTCCAGCCCCAAAATATTTAAATGATTAAAAAGGGGAATAGTTACGAACTCACCTCAGTTCTTGTGTGGTGTTGACAAGCTAGTAAATTCCTGCTAAGGAATTATAATTTACATAAGCAAATAGATACAAATCCATAACCTAAATAAGTTAGATCTTGAACCTGGTGTTCAATTGATCTAGGGTTTGGTTTTCTGGGATTTGTTATAAACATATAATTAAATCATTTAATTATTTTTGTTAATTCTTTAATAATTAAAGATTTGCATTTCATAATGATTTTAACATATCATTAAAATAAATTTTAAACATTATTTAAATATGTAAGTTGGTATTTAATTTAGTAAGATTTTATAATTTAATTTATAAAATCTAACTTGTGTTTATCATGTTTAAAACACAAATAGGGTACTTTAATATTTTATAATTTAATTTATAAAATCTAATAGTAAGATTTATAAATAGACACAAATTATCTAGACATTATATTTATGATAATGTTATTATAATTGAACATAGATTATGTATAAATAATAAATAATAACATATTATTAAATTATAACATATTTACATGATAAAACATAATATAAATTATCTAATTATTAATCATGTTCAATAATTAATAATCATAACATAATAGATTATGTAATATAAATTATCTAATTATTAATGATGTTATCCATAATTACAGATGATATAATGTTCAATAATAAATTAATAATTTAAATTATTATTTAGAGTCTATTTGTAAAAATGACTATTAATAATATTTTATAAAAATTATTAAAGTGTTTTTAAATAAATAAATTTTATAGAAAAATTAATTTGGTACTTTTAAAATAAAGGAAGTTTTTAAAACTTATTTTTATAATTTTTGGAAATTTTTGTATATTTTTAAATGTTGAAAAAGGGCATTAAAAAAATAATGGGAGGTGCACGGGTTCGAACCCGTGACCTCCTTCCCACAATCCCACGCCCAAACCAGTGAACCAAAGGCATACAGCCGCACAAGGAATCGGCTTTTAATTCTTTTAAATTGTTCCAACCAAAAACCCCCAAATCATTCGAACCCTAGATTACAAATCGACCAAATTGAGCATCGAATCAACAATGATTACTGGAATTAACATGGGGCTTTGATTCCCCATGTTATTTCATGCATGTAAATGTGTTCAATTTACCAGAAAGATGTCGGATTGATGATGAACACTCGATGAACAGGTCGTGTCTGATGTGGAATTCGATTGTTATCCAAACGGCAATGATAATTAAATTGGTTGTACAGGAAGCTTCTAAGAGATCCAATAAGCAAAAGCCCTATGTTAATTTCGTGATATAATGCTCACAGGTAGGGATTGACTTAGTTGCAGGTGGAGGTCAAGGGAGATGATCGAATCGATATGTTTGCGTGTTTTTAGATCAAACTGATCTTGATGGAAGTTTTTAAATGTTTAAAGGTTCGTTGGTGCGCCACTAGTTTCGATTATTATTATTGTTCAGTGCGTGTTCGTAGTGGTGGTCGGCCGAAAGATTGGTTTAGTGGTAAATCACACTTACTCGATTCAATTATTCAAATTGGTGTGGCCCCTGAGTTCGAATCAAGCATGATATGTTGTCGGGGTGTTTAATCGTCTCAAAACCGAGTGATTTGTGGCTTTTGGAATCGCCGGAGGGCCGCCAGAATTATGGCCGGAGAGGTGATCGGGCGGGTGGTTTGGGATTTTAACATAATTACACAATTGGTCCCTGGGGTTTACAACAGTTATTATTTCATGTTAGAAGTTTTAAATTCAAGTTTCAGGAATGACACAAACACCCCCTGAACTATATTAAATCCGAATAAATTTTTATAAATTATTATTATTAATAACAATATTATTATTATCATTGTTATTGTTATTATTATTTTATTATTGTTATTATTATTATTATTATTATTATCATTATTTTTATATTTTTAATATTATTATAAAAATTTAAAATCTAATTTGTATAATCGCATAAATACTATATTAAATCATGAATTTCTCTGAGTTGTCACATCTCAGACGACCTAAGGCTCGTCATCATTCCAAAATGGACATAATAACAATTTCATAATACTAAGACAATGCAGAGTCAATCTCAGCAATTCGTATGACAAAGTAGATAACAAATGAACACAGGGTCACAGTCTCAGATGAGCAAAGGCCCGTCATCATCAACATCGTATTATTTTCAACCGTAACATCATAATGATTTTTCTAACAATAACCCTAACCCAGCACAAACACTATTTTGAAATGCATAGATTGAATTCCAGAGGAGTCAAGGCTCATTAGTAACAAACCAAAATAAGGTAAGTTTAAAACCTTTAATAAACATCAGACCAATAGAAAAAATAGTGAACAAAAATCAAAACAAAGGCATCAGTTTGTTAATACTGGAGTTAAGCAGCACACATCATGAAGAGAGGTAAAAATATATCAAAAAAACCAACCTGATATCTTTTCGAAAACCACAGTTTAAGAAAATCGAGTTAGCAACTCCAATAATCTGAATCAACACCAAAATAAACAATTCATCATTGAACTAAGCCTAGAACCTACATCAACAACATTCAAAAGAAAGCCCCAAATAACAATTAATGGGTTCTCAGATGCGGTCATCAGCATCATCATAGAACCATTTGGGTGTAGATCTGAAACACTAAAATGGAAACCCCACAAATATGACATGCTCATCATCATCAAACAAATAACTGAAACAAAAGGCACAGGGCTGCGACGGATACATGGTAATGGCCGACGGGAGGTCACAAAACGGCCGCTAAAACGCCGCCCCACCAGGCCGACCATGTCACACCCTCAAATTCCGGGCCTGGAATTTATCACGGAGGGGTGAGCAAACAGGATCGAACACAATAGTTACACATGAGATGCAGTTATCTATATGATAAATTTTAGATAATCATTCATTAATATTCAGAGTAGCGGAATAAAAGATAGATTGTATCTTAACAACACGTCTAATCATATCTCAGATAATAAACAATATGTATCTTGAGCTCTTATATGATCCTACGTGCATGTCCATAAGCTCCTAATAGATACCTGAGAATACATGTAAATCAAGTGTAAACACAGGGTTGGTGAGTTCATAGGTGAGTAAAACATATATGATAAATCATCAATTATCATTTAAAGAAGGGTTTATTTTATGAAGATATGGAACCCTTTTATAAAGTGAACCCGCTAACCCACATACTTACTAAGTACAAGCCAACAAATCCTTCATATAGGAATTGCCCATGTATCATAGTTTATTTGTATATGAATAGCCTGTCGGAACCCTTTTATATGGTGAACTCGCTATCCCACATTCTTACTACGTACAAGCCAACAAAACCTTTACATAGGTTTTGCCCATGTATCATAGTTAATTTTCCCTTTTCCTTTTTATGTGTATATTATGCCAGTTATAATAATTCAAATCAAAGGACGCAAATCCTCTCTTTACATTTATCCTCATATGGGTTGTAAGTGGAACTATAATGTCAAACTTTATATAATGCACATCTGCCTTCTCACACCAGAACAGTCATCCCGAATGACAATAAGATCTTTGTGCATCTTGGTAAGGACCACATGTCCAAACCTTTGTGGGGGTAAGTCACTCCCCGATAGTACTATCCAAAAGATCCCTGCTTATTTATAGTCCAGTATACAGAGAAGGATTTTCATTATAACCATATGTAATCATAAATATGATTCAATTATTATTTAACATAACACACAAAATAATTTGTAATTTCAATTACAACATGTATCCTTCCCCAGAATATTTAAATGATTTAAAAAGGGGAACAGTTAAGTATGAATTTATCTCAGTTCTTTTGTGGTGTTGACAAGCTAGTAAATTACTGCTAAGGAATTATAATTCACGTAAGCAAACAGATACAAATTCATAACCTAAATAAGTTAGATCTTGAACCTGGTGTTCAATTGATCTAAGGTTTGGTTTTCTGGGATTTGTTATAAACATATAATTAAATCATTTAATTATTTTTGTTAATTCTTTAATAACTAAAGATTTGCATTTGATTAATCTTAATAATAATTTCAACATACCATTATGTTCTAAATAAGTTTTACACATTATTTAAATATGTAAGTTGGTACTTAATTTAGTAAGATTTTATAATTTAATTTATAATATCTAATTTGTGTTTATCATGTTTAAAACACAAATAGGATACTTTAATATTTTATAATTTAATTTATAAAATCTAATAGTAAGATTTATAAATAGACACAAATTATCTAGACATTATATTTATATGATAATGTTATTATAATTGAACATAGTTTATGTATAAATAATAAATAATAACATATTGTTAAATTATAACATATTTACATGATAAAACATAATATAATTTATCTAATTATTAATTATGTTCAATAATTAATAATCATAACATAATAGATTATTTTCAATAAATAATATAAATTATCTAATTATTAATTATGTTATCCATATTTACATTATGTATAAACATTATTTATGATTATGCGTAATAATCTATGTTATTAATTTATTTAAAATCTATTTATGATTTACAGTAAATAATGTATTATTTAGTAAGATTTTATGATTTAATTTATAAAATCTAATTTGAGTTTAGACATTATTATGTTTTATCCATAATTACAGATAATATAATATATAATAATAAATTAATAATTTAAATTATTATTTAGAGTCCATTTTTATAAAAATGGCTATTTATAACATTTATAAATAATATTTTATAAATATTATTAAGGTGTTTTTAATAAATAAATTTTATAGAAGATTAATTAGATGCTTTTAAAATAAAAGAAGTTTATAAAACTTATTTTTATAATTTTTGGAAATTTTTGTATATTTTTAAGAGGTCAAGAAGGGCATTAAAAAAAAATAATGGGAGGTGCACGGGTTCGAACCCGTGACCTCTCGGATGGGGAACATGTGTTTAACCAGTGAACCAAAGGGCCTAAGCCGCCCTAAGACTCAGCTTTTAATTCTTTTAAACCCAAATTCCAAAAACCCCAATTCCATCAAGAACCTTAATTTGATCCGAATCAAATTAAGCATCAAATCGATGTTTATAACCGAATTGATGTTAGGGCTTTTGTTCCCCAACCAAAATCGAGTTCAATGATATGTTTAATTACCTGTTTAAGGCTGATTTGATGAAGAAACAGTAAGTTGCAGGTCGCGGCTTGGTGAGGTGACCAAATCGATATGTTTGTGTGTTTTCAGATCAAACTGATCTTGATGGAAGTTTTTAAATGGTTAAAGGTTCGTTGGTGCGCCACTAATTTCGATTATTATTATTGTTCAGTGCGTGTTCGTAGTGGTGGTCGACCGAAAGGTTGGTTTAGTGGTAAATCGCACTTACTCGGTTCAGTTATTCAAATTGGTGTGGCCCACGAGTTTGAGACATTCAGGCGAAAGTGTCGGGGTGATTTGATTGAGTCACAACCGGCTTAATTTGGCGTTTGGGAGTCGCCGGAGACCGCCCGGAGCAGGTGGTCGGGAAAACGGGGAAAACGGGCGGGGGTTTGGGTGTAAATTTCAAATTTACATATTTGGTCCCTGTAATTTTGATTGTTATTATTTCATGTATTAAAGTTTTAATTTCAAGTTTCAAAAATTACAAAATCAGCCCCTGGACTTTATTAAATCCAAGTTTAATAAATTTTTATAAATTATTATTATTAATAACAATATTATTATCATTATTATTATTATTATTATTATTAAATTAATAAAAGTACTATAAAAATCACATAAATACTATTGTAAGGCCCCGTTCCCGGGCACCTCACAGTTGGTCATTCATCGCACATAAAACGTTTTAGAACACATATTTACTCGCAGCGGAATTTAAAACTTCTATTAATAACAAAAACATGTCATTTCATAACTTTGCAACATTCTTTTTTTATTTCCAAATACATTGACATGTCAAAATATGGATGCCAGCCTTAACAACTGAGTAGTCACCTCATGCCATCCTCAGCAACATACCTGCCAACTGGAAAATACATAAAACGTCAGCGTTGCTGAGTGAGTTCTAGTTTTATAATAAAACATACTTTTCTTTTGTTAAAACCGTTCTTTACTTCTTTCAAAAACATACTATACTTTCGTAGATGAACACACATCATACGTACATACACATAGATAATATCATTATTATCTTCATCATTCATTCATTAGCTTTCGTTCGTGCGTTTCTTACTTTCACTCATACGTTCGTTACATTTGTCTTTACGTACGTTACGTTCATTCTTACGTTCATTTCATTTATTAGTACGTTCATTACTTTCATGCATCCTCTATCTTTCACTTTTATCTAGGTCCAGTCAAACTTTACCCTCTTCATGGCACACAGCCATGATTACTGAGGTCAAGTGACATGGATCCCATTTCATACGTTATCATTGTGTTCCTCCGTTCATTTCTATCATTCGTTCGTTCTTTAACTTTCATTCGTTAAGCATGCAAATCTCTAAGGGTCACCTCCCTTCTCTGCCCTCGTGGTTCATACCCATGAGCCGACAAGGCATACTCTAACATACTGGTGCCCCTATGGCTCTCAGTCCATAGACCGACACCTGGTGCCCCTATGGCTCTCAGTCCATAGACCGACACTCGATTACCCATAGACCATGAAAGACTTTCTCTCATATTTCTCATTCTCATCTAGGTCTTGTCTCATGCAATATCCCCGACTCATGTCCGAAGACTAGCACAGCACCGGGATACGCGACAAAGATCCCGTACGAGTCAATCACAGAGATTGAACTCCATCCGAGTCTGTTGCAACACCAAGTCGCTCACCTCATAACTATGTTTGGCCTTATGCCACACCCCCGAAGTTAAACATAACTCGGGTAACAACACCCCCACCGAAATGGGTAACATCACCCCCACCGAAGTGGGTAACTACACCCCCACCGAAGTGGGTAACATCACCCCCACCGAAGTGGGTAACTACACCCCCACCGAAGTGGGTAACATCACCCCCATCGAAGTGGGTAACTACACCCCCACCGAAGTGGGTAACATGACATACTACACCCCCACTATGTGGGTACCTGTGACATTCCACACCCCCACTATGTGGGTACCTACTATACACCGTGTACCACACCGAAGGTCAGTCTCAAGACTGGAACCTCTACGTGCACTCTTAAAGATTAGCTGAACCTCACGCGGTTGAGCTTGTGGCATTTAGGACCGTGCACTTTGGTACACTTCGCTTGCAAATCTCACACGTTTTCATTCGTTCATTAAGGATTCATTATCATTCACTTTACGTCCCATTTTTCTTTATCATTAATCTTTCACTTTATTAATGATAATACTTCTTCGTTAATTCTTAAACATTCTTCATCGTGTCATACCATACTTAACAATATTAATAATATTGTTAACAATAATGATACATTGATAATAATATCAGTAATAATAAGGGTTAATCATTAATCATCATTACATGCATAAAACATCATCATTTATTAACCCTAGTCAACCCTGGTCAAAACCTCGAACTTCGGATTTGCAGGAAATTTCTGTAAAAGTCCTAAGTGTTCTGGATGTTTGAGCCCTGTTGGGCGTATAAGCCCCCTGGGCGTATGAGCCCTGTTAGGCGTAAGAGCACTGCTGGTCGTATGAGCCCTATTGGACTTTTCATCCTATACTTAGAAAAATCTCCTGGTCATACGACCACACTGTTGGTCGTATGAGTCCTATTGGACTCTTCAACACACTTAGAAAAAAAATCACCTGGTCATACGACCACACTGTTGGTCGTATGAGTCCTATTGGACTCTTCAACACTTAGAAAAATCACCTGGTCATACGACCACACTGTTGGTCGTATGAGTCCTATTGGACTCTTCAACACTTAGAAAAATCACCTGGTCATACGACCACACTGTTGGTCGTATGAGTCCTATTGGACTCTTCAACACTTAAAAAAAATCACCTGGTCATACGACCACACTGTTGGACGTATTAGCAACCTGGACATGTATCTAATTCATATTCCAAATCCCAAACATCATAATGCCTAGTTCTAAACATGCTCACATGATTCTAGGCAAAACTTAACATAAACACATACATTCATACATTCAATCATACGGGTATAAAATCCATGTTTTATACAAACATACTTACATGCATTTTCCAGCCCCAAAGCATTTAAAAAGGGGTAAAAAGGGGTCTAGAAACTCACCTTTGCTGCTTCCAATCTTAACACTCTTCACCCGAGCTTCTTCACACGATTCCAACCCTTAGAATCCTTCTTAACTCGTATTTGCACACATAGAAGCACACATAAACATTCAACCGAGACTAATCTAACCAAGAACAACTTAAAACATTAATTCTTACCTTGAACCCGATTTCCTCTTCTTGTTCTTCAAAAACCCGAGAGTTTGTCTGCTTTCTTTCTCTAAAATCTAAACAAGAAAAGTGTGCAGATGGGTATGGGCGACCACATCGCCTTTTACACCCTCTTTTCAAGATTTTTATCATCTTTTTCACTTTTGGTCCCTCAACTTTGGGATTGACTTTCTTTTTCCCCTTTTTCTTTCTCTTTTATTCCTTTGTTTCTTTAAAAGAAAAATACGGGTGTTACAAGTCCACCCCCCTTATATAGGTTTCGTCCCCGAAACCTGTTATTCCTTAAACCCTTGTGAGCAATACTGTTTCACCTCTTCTTCCAGTCTCTCATCTGGAATTCAATTGCTCTACATCGTTTATCAACATTCGTCTTCTGCTCTATCTTTGACTATTCTGCATTGGCAACCCATGCATACTGATCAATGATCATTTGACCAGGAGCTACGGCCTCAAATATGCCATGTAGAGTATGGTCACTATAATCAAAAGGAACACCACAAGATATTGAGCAAAGGCTTTGCGTCATAATCATTGAGCTTCAGAGCATCACTGAGAACCCTCAGCTTTGGTGCGTGAAGAACACGGCCTTCAACTTGTGTAAAGTTGCTGCTTATGGAAATACCACAAGCCCTTGTTTGATGTTCCTTCTCCTTTTGTTTCTGTTCTCTTCCGATCGTCGTACATCCTTCTCAGTGAAGCCTGTATCATAATCCATTGTCGCAGATCGGCACCGAACTTTTATCGGGCACCACCAATCAATCCATCTCTTTTGCAGCACTTGGTGCTTGCCTCATAAGTTACTATTCGATTTCCCCCGGAGGTGTATGTCTATCCACATACGTCTATCAGGGATGGTCTAACAGAAAAGCAAGCGCTCTCTCAATTCCATTGCGGAGTTCTTTAGTGCACTGGGTAATCTAGTAGACTTACCTATAGTAGCTCCTAAGTCGAATGACATCGATTCTTTCTATTCCTAACATGCAACTGACGTAACATCGGGGTTCACCCTAGCCTCCTCCTGCTTCATCGTGTAGTTGCTGCGTTTGCCCTCTGTCCTTCTCTTCCAGCCTTCTTCACTCCCGAACCTTCCGCCCTTGGCTTCTCACAATCCCTGCTCATGTGACCTTCCTCCCCACAAGAATAACACCTCCCCATACCGCAGTTCTTCGCCACATGTCCTGTCCTACCACAACGGAAACAGACATTTGTCCCCAGTCTACATTCCCCGGGGTGCTTGTATCCACACTTGTCACACTTTCCTAACCCCGTCTCAGTTATGACCACACGCTGATCATCCACCCGTGCACCTTTGTTACTTGGAGCGACTTCGCCACGTTCCAATCGCTTCCCATTCCAATCTCGATCACCTTCTCCTTTCTTGCTAGCTCCTGTCACCACCATCAATCTTTCATCGTATAACCTTCCCGCCAAATCTACCGCCGATCTAAACGTACTCGGTCGGGCAGCGATCATGTGCCTGCGAATATCCGCCGGCAAACCCTGAATATACCGCTTTATCTTTCGGGATAGAGGAGTCACCTGATCCGGCACCAGACGTGCCATCTCGTTAAATTTTGTGGTGTACTGTTGATACGTCATCGTCCCCGCTTCTAACTGCAGGAATTCCCTTTCTACCTTGTCCATCTCACGGTGAGGACAGAACTCCTCAATCACTAACCTCTTCAACTCTGGCCATCTCATCCTTCCGATAGCCCGACTACCCTCAACTTGAACTATGTTGTCCCACCAGCATAAAGCTGAGTCCACGAAAGAATGAGTGGCAAACTTAACTTTCTGATCTTCCCGGCACTCACTAATTTCCAGTACCGCTTCCATCTCTCTGACCCAACGATGAGCCGCGGCAGCAGTGCCATTACCATCAAAAGTTGGGGGTTTGCATCGCCGAAACGCCCCATAATCACAGCCTCGTGCCGTCTCCGGCGCAGGCTCTTCTTCCTCTTCGTCATCGAAGAAGACCGTTTCAGTCTCGGGCCGTTTCCTTGAGCCGGATGATCTACCTCTTTCCTGTCTTTTCCCGTCTCTAACAGCCTTTACCACCTTGGTCACTACAGACGGTAGGATCGTCTGCATGACCTGATGCACTTCTTCAACTACCGCCTCTTTCACCGAGGCTCCCAAGTTAGCACTCTCATCACCACCTCCCGGTTGAGGTGTTTCGGGTTCCTCGTGAACCACCTGTTCCACTCTAGATCGTGCTCTCGTGGCTCGTGGTTCAACACTACGTCCGTCACTACCTCCACCACGGGAAGCCTTAGAAGGTCTACCACCGGCCATTCTCTAACTTACACTGAAAGATTTAAACATTAACACGGTCATTCAAGGGAATAGCTCAGTTCATGTCAAGTATAGTAAGTCCCTAATTACGGTGATCAGTTGTAATTAGCCACTTACTCTACTCTTCACACCCCGAGCATTACCTTTCCTGACTATATTAGCATCTAAATCTAACAGTAACACATAAACACATAACATGCGCACACAATGCTGGTTAACTTTAAGAAAATACCCGATGGCACGCAGCTACTCAGTTTGGCATCCCTTCCCTTTTTGTCCCATTCTCAGTTTAAGTTAAGGTTTATTTTGAAAATTTACCCGCTTCACTTAAACTTTAGCTCTGATACCAACTTGTAAGGCCCCGTTCCCGGGCACCTCACAGTTGGTCATTCATCGCACATAAAACGTTTTAGAACACATATTTACTCGCAGCGGAATTTAAAACTTCTATTAATAACAAAAACATGTCATTTCATAACTTTGCAACATTCTTTTTTTATTTCCAAATACATTGACATGTCAAAATATGGATGCCAGCCTCAACAACTGAGTAGTCACCTCATGCCATCCTCAGCAACATACCTGCCAACTGGAAAATACATAAAACGTCAGCGTTGCTGAGTGAGCTCTAGTTTTATAATAAAACATAGTTTTCTTTTGTTAAAACCGTTCTTTACTTCTTTCAAAAACATACTATACTTTCGTAGATGAACACACATCATACGTATATACACATAGATAATATCGTTATTATCTTCATCATTCATTCATTAGCTTTCGTTCGTGCGTTTCTTACTTTCACTCATACGTTCGTTACATTAGTCTTTACGTACGTTACGTTCATTCTTACGTTCATTTCATTTATTAGTACGTTCATTACTTTCATGCATCCTCTATCTTTCACTTTTATCTAGGTCCAGTCAAACTTTACCCTCTTCATGGCACACAGCCATGATTACTGAGGTCAAGTGACATGGATCCCATTTCATACGTTATCATTGTGTTCCTCCGTTCATTTCTATCATTCATTCATTTTTTAACTTTCATTCGTTAAGCATGCAAATCTCTAAGGGTCACCTCCCTTCTCTGCCCTCGTGGTTCATACCCATGAGCCGACAAGGCATACTCTAACATACTGGTGCCCCTATGGCTCTCAGTCCATAGACCGACACCTGGTGCCCCTATGGCTCTCAGTCCATAGACCGACACTCGATTACCCCTAGACCATGCAAGACTTTCTCTCATATTTCTCATTCTCATCTAGATCTTGTCTCATGCAATATCCCCGACTCATGTCCGAAGACTAGCACAGCACCGGGATACGCGACAAAGATCCCGTACGAGTCAATCACAGAGATTGAACTCCATCCGAGTCTGTTGCAACACCAAGTCGCTCACCTCATAACTATGTTTGGCCTTATGCCACACCCCCGAAGTTAAACTTAACTCGGGTAGCAACACCCCCACCGAAATGGGTAACATCACCCCCACCGAAGTGGGTAACTACACCCCCACCGAAGTGGGTAACATCACCCCCACCGAAGTGGGTAACTACACCCCCACCGAAGTGGGTAACATCACCCCCACCGAAGTGGGTAACTACACCCCCACCGAAGTGGGTAACATGACATACTACACCCCCACTATGTGGGTACCTGTGACATTCCACACCCCCACTATGTGGGTACCTACTATACACCGTGTACCACACCGAAGGTCAGTCTCAAGACTGGAACCTCTACGTGCACTCTTAAAGATTAGCTGAACCTCACGCGGTTGAGCTTGTGGCATTTAGGACCGTGCACTTTGGTACACTTCGCTTGCAAATCTCTCACGTTTTCATTCGTTCATTAAGGATTCATTATCATTCACTTTACGTCCCATTTTTCTTTATCATTAATCTTTCACTTTATTAATGATAATACTTCTTCGTTAATTCTTAAACATTCTTCATCGTGTCATACCATACTTAACAATATTAATAATATTGTTAACAATAATGATACACTGATAATAATATCAGTAATAATAAGGGTTAATCATTAATCATCATTACATGCATAAAACATCATCATTTATTAACCCTAGTCAACCCTGGTCAAAACCTCGAACTTCGGATTTGCAGGAAATTTCTGTAAAAATCCTAAGTGTTCTGGACGTTTGAGCCCTGTTGGGTGTATAAGCCCCCTGGGCGTATGAGCCCTGTTAGGCGTAAGAGCACTGCTGGTCGTATGAGCCCTATTGGACTTTTCATCCTATACTTAGAAAAATCACCTGGTCATACGACCACACTGTTGGTCGTATGAGTCCTATTGGACTCTTCAACATACTTAGAAAAAAAATCACCTGGTCATACGACCACACTGTTGGTCGTATGAGTCCTATTAGACTCTTCAACACTTAGAAAAATCACCTGGTCATACGACCACACTGTTGGTCGTATGAGTCCTATTGGACTCTTCAACACTTAGAAAAATCACCTGGTCATACGACCACACTGTTGGTCGTATGAGTCCTATTGGACTCTTCAACACTTAAAAAAAATCACCTGGTCATACGACCACACTGTTGGACGTATTAGCAACCTGGACATGTATCTAATTCATATTCCAAATCCCAAACATCATAATGCCTAGTTCTAAACATGCTCACATGATTCTAGGCAAAACTTAACATAAACACATACATTCATACATTCAATCATACGGGTATAAAATCCAAGTTTTATACAAACATACTTACATGCATTTTCCAGCCCCAAAGCATTTAAAAAGGGGTAAAAAGGGGTCTAGAAACTCACCTTTGCTGCTTCCAATCTTAACACTCTTCACCCGAGCTTCTTCACACGATTCCAACCCTTAGAATCCTTCTTAACTCGTATTTGCACACATAGAAGCACACATAAACATTCAATCGAGACTAATCTAACCAAGAACAACTTAAAACATTAATTCTTACCTTGAACCCGATTTCCTCTTCTTGTTCTTCAAAAACCCGAGAGTTTGTCTGCTTTCTCTCTCTAAAATCTAAACAAGAAAAGTGTGCAGATGGGTATGGGCGACCACATCGCCTTTTACACCCTCTTTTCAAGATTTTTATCTTCGTTTTCACTTTTGGTCCCTCAACTTTGGGATTGACTTTCTTTTTCCCCTTTTTCTTTCTCTTTTATTCCTTTGTTTCTTTAAAAGAAAAATACGGGTGTTACAAATATATGAAATAAATCACGAATTTTCCGGGTTGTCACATCATCCCCCTGTTAGAGGAATTTTCGTCCCGAAAATTAAGATGTACTGGCAACATTCCTGAACGGGTTAGGATACTTGCGCATCATTTTGTCCTCTCGTTCCCAAATGAACTCAGGACCACGCCAGGAGTTCCACCGAACTCTGACAATCGGAATTTTGCTATGCTTTAGTTGTTTAACTTATCGATCCATAATTCCAGAATATAATTTCGTGGTAAGGTGATGTCTAGAAATCAAGATAAGACTAACAATGATAAGAAAGGTTATCCGTCAGAATTTAAGAATTCCAAATGTCACCATAAGAAACGATCTTAACGCATATCTTGTGAATATGTATTTCTCCTTTGACCAACCATCGGTCTAAGAATAATACGCTATGCGAAGATCCTGGAATGAGTTCACGACAATGATCTATAATGCACCAATTGTCATCATGACCTCTAAAATAAGAAGCATTTTAGTTGCAAGGTAAGTTAAACAGGAGATCCATAGGAT
This sequence comes from Flaveria linearis, assembly GCA_024085815.1. Lineage (NCBI taxonomy): Eukaryota > Viridiplantae > Streptophyta > Magnoliopsida > Asterales > Asteraceae > Flaveria > Flaveria linearis. Next base: position 20,054,791 of record CM044008.1, read on the forward strand.
CACGAAGGTTAGGTCTTGTCACTTGTGAAGATAAGACACTTGGACACATACCAAGTTACGTCTTTTCCTTTAGGCCAAACCCAGGTCTACAAGTTACGAAGGTTTATGAACTTTTATATCCACATCACAATGAGGATAATAACGAGTCTTGTTGTTTAAATCCAAGATAGAATTTTAATGATTTTCAAGCTTAAGGATTCAAAAGTGATTCAAAAGTGATGCGAACAACAGGAAAGGTATTTGTAAACATGTTTTGCAAGGTAGCAATATCTAAGTAAGTTTATTTACGTAGTTCAACAAACCATAAGCACAGCTGAGAACGTTTGTATGACTAGAAAGTCATGAACATAAGTTGATAATATCTTCAGCAGAGAGATTGTTTAGGAAGACTACCATCGCACAATCACGTTTTGATGATAGCTCAAAATGAAAGTCGATAGATAAGGAATAAATGATTCCATATAGCCAGGTCAAAACATGAGGATAAAGGGAGAGAAATCGATTTAAGAATTTAAGTGCTCCAAACTTAGAATAAAAATCAACCTAAAACGATCGGGTCTCCTTTCAGGTTCAGAGATCATGTTTTGGCTTGATAGGTCGAATCACCAACATGGATTCAGCCTTCAAGTTACTTCATGCTTTTCATCACTTGATTACAACCACGGTAAGTTGAAGATCAAGAAATAAGATTAGTCATCAAGGTATGGTTTTCATGCCCATCTTGATGATTGAATTTCATAATAACAAGAAAACAATCGAAGATTGTCATTTGTCACCAAAGTGCGGATTTTAATCCTATTTTGGTGAGATCATGTCATTTGTGAAATGTAAGTTCCAATGAGAATAGTTGAAGTCAATCCTTAAGATAAGGAAATCACCCTAATCCAGAGGATGAAATTTTACAAAACAAACAATTGGAAACCATTTATCAAAACGAATAGAGATTCATCAAAGTAAGGACACAACATAATTTCAGAGTCCTCTTTTAGAGACACAACAAGTGATTCATCGGATAAACACTTCCTTAGATTAGTTACGTGAAAACATTGTGCACACCATCAAGTTCAGCAGGTAGATTTAATTCATAGGCTACTGGGCCGATCCTTCTGACAATTTCAAAAGGCCCCACGTAGCGAGGGTTCAATTTCCCTCGTTTCCCAAAGCATATAACTCCCTTCCAGGGAGATACCTTTCGCAAAACTTTATCTCCTTCCTGAAATTCAAGTGGCTTGCGGTGTTTATCAGCATAGCTTTTCTGGCGATCCCTGGCAGCAGCCATGCGTTCCCTTATCTGGACAATTTTCTCATGAATTTCAAAGATCAATTCTGGGCCAGTAAGTTGACTATCTCCAACTTCTACCCAGCAAACCGGTGATCTACATTTACGTCCATATAAGGCCTCAAATGGTGCCGCCTTGATGCTTGAATGATAGCTATTATTATATGAGAACTCTACCAAAGGTAGATGACCTTCCCAGTTCTTTCCAAAATCAATAACACAAGCCCTAAGCATATCCTCAAGAGTCTGTATGGTTCTTTCACTTTGACCATCAGTCTTAGGGTGATAGGCTGTGCTCATATCTAGGCGAGTACCTAGAGCTTTCTGAAGTTTATCCCAAAAGATAGATGTAAATCGTGTGTCACGATTAGAGATGATAGACACCGGCACTCCGTGTCTAGAGATAATTTCTAAGCAACTAGGGTTAATGCTAAGTTAAAGAATAATTCCAGAAGAATCAAAACTATTATCAGCCCTGGTATCGAATAGATGTGTAGCTACCGATGATAAGGTATGTGCATGTAACAACATTTGGTCTTGTTGAATACGGCTTGCTTCAGTCATAAATGTATGACCGCGTGATGTATTACCTTGATTTATATGACCTTTATTTTCATAATATAACTATTCTTACTTTCTAGTTATAGCCATTTCCTAATTCTGATTATTTCTAACTTGTCTTGGGGTCCTAATCAACCTAGGGCACACTGATGGTAATGGTCGGAACTCCAACCTTCTTAATGTCCCCGTTCAACGCATGTTAGCTTAATCGTATCAACCAACATAGCTAGGTTCACAACATTGGCATTCTTGTCTACCTTACCGCTAGATTGCTTGTTCGACCCTCCAAATTCTTTCTACTACTCACTAGATTTTCCCAGTGTCCTTCTTAATCCTATTTGGTCTAATGTCATAAGATATGACATCAGTTTTGTCAATTCATGGAGTTTGTCAGTATAAAGAGCACGACTTAACCCTACCATGCATGATTTTAGAATTACAATTCTAACTTTTGCATTTCATTCCTTAAGTAATAGTACTCAATCACCAAGGCTTTGAACTCATCTCAAACCCTCAATAACCCTATATATAAGCATAACTGGTATACTAAGAATGTGCTTAAATTGGTCACACGACACCCTAATTTTCCTTAGCATTATCCCAAAGAATAATGTAATGTATGTATAGAGAGTATCATCACCCTTCTATATTTCCTGTAGTCCACTTTCGTTCTAAGCATTCAATCAGTTCCTCAGTTACTGAAATGCTAAGTGGAGGAATGTCTCTTAAAAGATAAAATTAATGTCATGATTGGAAATACCATGAAGGCTCTAAGTAGGACAGGACTTAAGTCATAGCAAATAAACTACAAGCACATAAGCACAATATGTCTAATGATAGCTGCCTATCCTTCATACTTTCAGGATTTCAGGTATAACCATGTTAGGACAAGCGTAGCTTAGATTACCAAATGGAACACGTTAAGGTAATTTGACCCATTTGCCTTATAGACTTGTGTATGACCGCAGTAACTTCACGTGCTACAAAAGCAGCAATCTTACGACCAGAGTTTCTAGACCATGAAAGGATTTGACGAGAAGCCATTCTGAAAGATCATTAAGAATTTTCATGGAAATTGGGTAATATGAGCTATTCAACATGAAAACGACAATCGAGAATTTGGCATAATAGCAATGAGATGTTCCAGGTGTAATCGTTTGATTCGTAAATCAAAGCGAGTACGTTGACTAATCAAAGTATTGGGTCAATCACAACTTTGTTGAAGACATGCGTTGTTGGACCAAAAGAACCAATGAGCCAAGATCAGGAAAACCTCTAAGTCCCACATGCCACTACTACAACTGCTGAAGACTCCCATCAGTTACAATGTTCTCTTGCTTGAATGTCAGACTCGAGAACATCTGAAGACTCTCATCAGCTATTATGTTCTCTTGCTTGAATGTCAAACTCGAGAGCATCTTAGCTCCAGCCTTCTGCTGTTATGACAAAGTCTGAAGAACAAAGTATGAAGATCAAAGAACTGAAGAATATCAGCTGAAGACTCCAAAGTACTGAAGACCAAGTACTGAAGTCTGAAGTACTGATCTTACAAGTACTGAAGACTTCAAGTACTGAAGACAAGTACTGAAGAATCAAAAGCTGAAGAACTAAAGAACTGAAGACCTTCTACTGAAGCACAAAGTCTGAAGACAAAGACTGAAGACAACAACTGATGATATCTACTGAAGTCATCAGTTGTTATATCATCTGAAGCCAAGTCTGAAGACCAAGTACTGAAGACTCAGAGTTTGTCACAACAACTGAAGAAGTCTTCTTCAGTTGTTGTGGTGGTTTTTCTTTTCAGTAGTTTATTTCATTTCAGTAGTTGTACAACAACTGAAGAGCATGTTCTTCAGTTGTTATAGTATCAGTAGTTATAAACGACTGAAGAGCTTGTTCTTCAGTCGTTGTAGGATTTCAGTAGTTTACTTTTGTCAGCACTTAGGAACTTTTGTAAGAAGATGTCAGTTGTTGACATCTTCAGTAGTGTTATGTTTTTGTCAGTTGTAATTTGAATATTCAGTGATGTCAGAAAAAGGATATCAACCCATCCTTTTGCCGCCTATAAAAGGATGGGTAACCATACAATTTTAATTGCCGAAACGTGCGACCAATAGAACATTTATTGCTTCGCAGAACTCTTCTCTCTCTATGTTTATGCTTTAATTGCAATATCTTTTATGTTCTTGCTTTAATTGCTAATTATTGTGCTAAATCCGCTGCAAATATAATCTAATTGATCAACACGAGAGGCTGAGATCCTGTCAAATGGTATCAGAGCAGGTTAATCATTGATCGATTTCACTATTGATCATTTGAAACTGCTCTTTTGATCTCTCAGTTTGATCGAATTAGCAATTTGCAAGAAATAGCCATAGAGAGTGAGTTTCTGCTATTTCCGGCCAAAATCTTGAGGTCTTTTGGTGGTTTTGAGTTACGTTTGTCGAGTTTAAACTTGTCTTTGACCAAAACCTGAGATGACAACACCAACCAATGATCCTCACAATACTGGTTCCGCAACCAAGCCTCCGATGCTGGTTAGGAACGAGTATAACATATGGTAAAGACGTATGCTACACCACTTGGCTGTCAACAGTGCTGGTTGTTGGAAGTCAGTGGTGCATGGGCCATACAAGCTTATGGTGAGCGTCCCGGAGTCTAATGAACAGGTTGCGAAGAAACCTGAACAATATTCGGACGAAGATCTAAAGCTGTTCGAAATTGATGCTAGAGCCCATGGAATTTTAGCCATGGCCATTCCAAACGAGATATATTCAGGGCTCTTGCATCATGAGTCTGCTCATGACCTATGGGTTGCTCTAAAGGAACAATTTGGAGGAACTGATTCGATCTTAGCAAACAATAGGGAAATCCTTGCCCAGTAATATGAGACCTTCTCATATAGAAAGGGTGAGACTCTGACCCAGCAGTTTGAGCGGTTCTCTTGTTTAATCTCTGAGCTGAAGATGGTTAAACAAGAGTACACCAACAGCTAGATGAACAACAGGTTCCTCAGGTCACTTCCTGAGAGATGGGACACATATACCATTGTCCTACGCTCCAGTGCTGACCTGGACACTCTATCTCTCACCCAACTTCATGGGAAGCTACTCACTTTTGAGAGAGAGGTAGAGCAAAAGAGGAAGTTGTCCTCTTCTGGCAAGCTCGCTGATGACTTTGTCCAAGGTAATGCTGCCTTGATAAGTCATGAGTCAGAATATGCTTCATCAGAAAGTTCTTATGATGAGCATATCGATTTCTCTACTAACTCAGAACAAGCTTTTGTTGGTGTTAGTAGTTCAGGAGGTGGTGGTGACAATTTGTGTTTTCTGGTGGAGGATTTGAAGGGCATTCCAGATGATGATCTGGAAGAGATGGATATTTTGAACCAAATGGCAATGATAAATATCCGCTCTCAGTAGTTCTACAAAAGAACTGGTAGGAAATTCCCAGGACTCTCTGGCAAAACCAAAGTTGGTTTTGACAAGAGCAAGTTGAGGTGTCACAAGTGCCAAAGGCTTGGACATTTTGCAAGAGAGTGTAGATCATCTGGATCTAACTCATCTGCACCCTTTGTGACTTTTCCCAGCAATAGCTCACAGCATAAACGGCAACCTTCCTACAGTTCTTCCCATCCATCTCAGGCACAAGCACCACCTGCTTATTTTGTGCCACAAGGTCATATGCCTTATCCTTACCCCTGTTACTACATGCCTCAGCCTGGTCAAACTCAAGCACCCCCGGCTCAACCACCTCATACTCTTCCAGAGCCTCATTCTTCCCAATCTCATCACCACACACAACCTCAACAACAAAGCTTTTTCACCCCAACTACTGTTGACTGGAGTAGTCTACCAGAAGAGCTATCTGGTCAGGAACCACTACTCCAAGGTGCTGGTCAACATGGTGGTGACCAACCTTTTGGAAATCTTGCTCTGATGGCCCTTGATTCTGCTGAAGGGTCATCATCTAATGCCTCATCCCAGGTATCCACTGAGGCAAAAGCCAAGCTTTGTTCAGAGTCATGCATAGCAGCATTTGCTTCTATTAGAGAAGCAAATGTAGCTTTAATAGATAAAAATCTTGAGCTTGAGCACACTATTTCCAAAAGAAAAGCTGATTTTGAGGTTGTTCTAAAAGATAAAAATGATGAGATCTACAAGCTTAAATACCAAATCAAAGATGCTAAAGCTAGGGAAGATGTACTTCTAGAGAAGTACAAAGATCTCAAGGAAACTCTTGCAACCACCCAAGTTGAGTGTGATCGATGGGTGCAATCGTGCAAGGGTTTTGAAATGCTTCTTAGCAAGCAAACAGCTTCCAATGTGAAGTTTGGCATTGGTTATAATCACACTGCTCCTCCCACAGACTTCATTTCAAGAGCAGAAGTTGAATCTGATGGGGAGAGCAATAACCAATCCTTCTCATCATGTGACTTACTATCCTCTGTATCAGCATCATCAGAGATAGACTGTCACATGACCAAAAGGCTGATCAACTCAGAAGTTGTCACTAGAAGTACTGAAGGTACTGGAGAGCAAGTGACAACATCTGAAGTTCAAACCTCAAATACTGTTAGAACTGAAGAGAAGAAAACTAACAGTAGGAAAGGTTTGAAGACAGCTAGAGAGGATACCAGGAAAGCAGGCACTAGGAAGAAAACTGCTAGTACTGATGACAAACAGCTGAAGAACAAGTCTTCAGCAGTTAAATCCTCTTCAGCTGATGATCAGCATAAGATGAAGAAAAAGCCATGTGAGATATGTGGCTTGTTCAATCATCTTACTGATGATTGTTGGTACAAAAGGGGTTCCAAACTCAAACAAAAGGAGAAAATTACTGAGAGCATCAATAAAATGAAGAATGAGTTTGAAACCAAGTTTGTACTGGCAACATCCAAGCCTGAAATCCCTAGGCCCAAAGTTAAATCTAAGAAGGTAGGGATTACTCAGGCAACAGCTGAGGTTGCTCAGAAAAAGATGGTACAACATAGGAACTCATCATCAGCAAACTCCAATGTGTCTGAAGAGCTGAAGGCTTTATCACAAAATCAGACACAGTTGGTGATGATGGTTCAGCAACTAGTGGGAAGAGTCAACCACTTGGATGCTCCTATGTTGAAACCACAGAAAAGGAAGTCCAAGCCAAAGGGTTCCTCTTCTGTACCATCTTCTTCACCTCAAGCTGTCACTCATAACACACCTGTTAGTGCTACACCTGTAGCTGAGAACAGACCCAAAGCCAAGCAGGTTTGGGTCTCCAAGACTAACTAACACATGGTTGTGTTTGCAGGGTTCTTCAACATGCCATAGAAGCATCTGGTATGTAGACAGTGGAGGATCCATGCATATGACTGGAAGCAGCTCCCTTCTTAATGACTACTCTCAAGGAAAGAAGGGATTTGTTTCTTTTGGCAATGATGCAAAGGGTTACATCGTCGGAAAAGGCTTTGTTTCCAACGGGGAAATAAGGTTTGATGATGTTAACCATGTGGAGAATCTCAAGTACAACCTCTTGAGTGTCAGACAAATGTGTGACAAAGGCCATGTTGCCCTTTCACAAGCCAGAACTGTCGGATTCTATCATCCAAAGTTCTGAGTTTGATTGACAAGGCATTGGATGAACACACTCTCCTGAAGGCCAATAGGACAGGAAGAGTGTATGCCTTAGATCTTTCCAAAAAGATGGATCTAAAAGGCCATCCTTGCCTATTCTCCAAGGCATCTCCTCAAGAGTCTACACTATGGCATAGAAGGCTGGGTCATGTAAATTTCAAGAACATGAATCAGCTTATAAGCCATGGTTTAGTAAGAGGATTGCCTCTGAAGGAGTTCAAGTGTGAAGATGACTGCACTGCTTGCTTGAAAGGTAAACAACACAAAGTTTCATTCCCTTCAATAGAAGAACCAAAGTCCACTGCCTGCTTACAACTTCTGCACATGGATCTCTTTGGTCCTGTGAGAGTGATGAGCATGGCAAAGAAGAAATACTGCCTGGTAATTGTGGATGATTACTCCAGGTTTGTATGGACTTTCTTCTTGCACTCCAAGGATGAAGCAGCAAAGACAATAATGAACTTTGTGTTACATGTAGAAAAGCAGTATTTCCTACAGGTCAAGTGTGTGAGGAGTGACAATGGAACAGAATTTAGAAACCACACACTTGATTACTTCTACTTGTCCAAGGGAATTAGAAGGCAGTTTAGCATTCCTAGAACTCCTGAGCAGAATGGAGTGGTGGAGAGAAAAAACAGGACCCTCATTGAAGCAGCAATGTCAATGTTGGCTGACTCAGGGCTGCCACTGACCTTTTGGGCTGAAGCTGTCAATACAGCTTGCTATGTACAGAATAGAGCCTTAGTAAATAAGAGGTTGATGAAGACTCCCTATGAACTTCTTCATCATTTGGCCCCTCTTATTTCATTCTTTAGAGCCTTTGGGTGTCCTTGTTTCATTCTCAACACTAGCAACCCACTCCATAAGTTTGCTAGTAAGGTGGATGCAGGGTACTTTGTTGGTTATTCATCAACTTGCAAAGCATACAGAGTCTAAAACTATAGAACCAAGGGGGTTGAAGAAACTCTGCATGTTAAGTTCATTGAATCTCCAAAGGACAAGATTCCACAAAACCCTGTGGAGTTGTTTGATCTGGACATACTGTAATATGTTCCTTATCAACCTCCATCTGTTGAGCCTGTCAGTAGATCTCCACCTGGTGGTACTGATGATGATGAAGTCAGTACTCACCTCTTCAGGATCAATGACAATCTGCCTAAGTCCACTGAACCTGATGCTCCTGTAGCCTCAGCAGCTCCATCCACTACAAATGCTGATGAGATTTCTGCTTGCTCTACTTCGTTTGAGCTGCCATCCTCTACATGGTTTCAGGAATCTCCATCACCATCTGTTGCTGCTGATGGGTCTACAAACACTTGCACAGATATTATAGTTTATCAAGAGCTCAAGAATCACCCCACTTCACAAATCATTGGTGATATCCATGCTGGAGTTTCAACCAGGAATCAATTGTCCAACTTCTGCTTCTATGCTCTCTTCATCAGTCAGCAAGAGCCAAAGAACTATCATATTGCTTTAAGAGACAATGGATGGGTGGAAGCTATGCAGCTTGAGCTACTTCAATTCAAGAAACAGCAAGTGTGGGAGCTTGTTCCATTACCCAAAGGTAAGTGTGCTATAGGCACCAAGTGGGTATTCAGGAAGAAAACAGACGAGAAGGGCCAAATTGTCAAGAACAAGGCCAGACTGGTTGTTCAAGGGTTTGCACAGGAGGAAGGCATCGATTATGATGAGACCTTTGCACCTGTGGCCAGACTAGAAGCAATTAGACTGTTCTTAGCTTATGCTGCTTTTCACAGTCTTAAGGTTTATCAAATGGATGTCAAAAGTGCCTTCCTATATGGGAAAATCAAAGAAGAGGTTTATGTGTGTCAACCACCAGGCTTTGAGGACAATAAACATCCTGATTGGGTGTACAAGCTTGATAAGGCTCTTTATGGGCTGAAGCAAGCACCTAGAGCCTGGTATGAAACACTTTCAACCTTTCTTCTTGAGAATACATTCACTAGGGGCACCATTGACAAAACCTTATTCATCAAGACTGTGGGACAACATAAGCTCCTTGTTCAGATTTATGTTGATGATATCATCTTTGCATCCTCTGATCCAAAGTTGTGTGATGAATTTACAAAGCTTATGAAGCTTAGGTTTGAAATGAGTGCTATGGGAGAATTACAGTTCTTTCTAGGTTTGCAAATCAAACAACAGGATGATGGAATCTTCATCCATCAGTCCAAATATACCAAAGACTTGTTGAATAAGTTTGATTTACAAACCTGTAAGCCCTGTTCTACTCCTATGAGCAGCATCACACAACTAGATGTTGATCAGAAAGGTAAAGCGGTTGATGAAACCCTTTACAGATGTATGATTGGGTCCTTGATGTACCTTACAGCTTCTAGACCAGACATCATGTTTTCAACATGTGCTTGTGCTAGATTTCAGGCTGCACCTAAAGAATCCCATTTGATTGCAGTCAAAAGGATCTTTAGATATCTGCAAGGTACCCAATCACTAGGACTTTGGTATTCAGCTGGGCATTCATGCAAATTAGTTGCTTTCTCTGATAGTGGCTATGCAGGATGCAAAGTCACCAGAAAATCCACTTCTGGTGGTTGCCAATTCCTAGGCAATTGTTTAGTTTCTTGGCAGAGTAAGAAACAAACATCAATTGCTACATCCACTGCTGAAGCTGAGTATATTGCTGCTGCAAGTTGTACCTCTCAAATACTCTGGCTTCAGAACCAACTTCTGGATTATGGCATTACTGAGACTAAGACTCCATTATTAATGGATAGTGCTTCAGCTCTTTGTATTGTTAAGAATCCAGTTCAGCACTCTAGGACCAAACATATTGAGATCAGACATCATTTTATCAGGGATTGCTATGAGAAAGGTCTGATTGATCCTAAGTTTGTGCCTAGTGCTGATGAGCTTGCAGACATTTTTACTAAGCCTTTAGATAGTGCCACATTTCAAAATTTGGTACTAACGCTTGGTATGCTGCAGCTTGAATGATTTGACCTATGCTGATGCTCTTAACTCACATCTACTGATGAGTATTAGGTCAAATACAAGTACTGATGAGTAATTTAGTCTTCAGCTCTTTCACAACTACTGAAGACTAAAATAACTCAAAGTACTGATGTGCATTATTTATTGAAAAACAACTGATGTAGTGAGGTGGATTACAACTACTGATGTATGATTTTCAATAAATAAGTACTGAAGAACAAATTTTGCTCATAAGTACTGATGTGTAATCTTACACATACTGAAGACAAAATTTGTTCACCAGCTCTGAAGAATTTCATCAGCACTTGTGAACATCTGATCACAAGAGCTGAAGGCATATTCCCAAGAGCTGAAGGGTCAATGAAACATCTGAAAGTCAGCCAAAGAGCTGATGAGTAAATGTCGAGGCTAGTATGAAACAACTGATTTGACGGAAACTGCTGATGAGTAATTTCACATCAGCTGATAACAACAGCTGTTGTTTCATACACAAACAACTGAAGGACAAAACCATGTCTTCAGTAGTTCATAACTACTGACATCAGTAGTTCACAACTACTGAAGGCTAACACCAAGTCCTCAGTTGTTTACAACAACTGAAGCAATACCATGTCTTTAGTAGTTCACAACTACTAATCTCAGTAGTTCACAACTACTGAAGACTAACACCAAGTCTTCAGTTGTTACAACGTCTGAAGAAGAATACTAGGTCATCAGTAGTTCATAACTACTGAAGACTGACAGTAACTCTTCAGACGTTTACAACATCTGAAGAAGAATACTAAGTCATAAGTAGTTCATAACTACTGAAGACTGACAGTAACTCTTCAGACGTTCACAACATCTGAAGGACAAAACCAAGGTCTCAGTAGTTTCAACTACTGAAGGCTAACACCAAGTCCTCAGATGTTACAACCACTGAAGGTTAAAACCACGTCATCAGCTGTTACAACACCTGATAACTAACACCAAAACCTTCAGTAGTTTTCTTTCAACCTTTCACCTACCCTATAAATACCCCACCTTTAGAGCATTTACTCCTCACTTGACCTAATCCTTACAAACCTCTGAAATTCCCATACACCATTAATGGCGAACATGCAACTGAAACCTCGACACAACTGTGTCGCCCACCTTACAAAATCGCCATTATGGCCCAAATTTCACCAAGCCGTCGATCTTATGCATGACTCACCATACAAAACGGCTTTTCTCTTGAACCCCACTCTATACACTGACTCCTTGACGGAGTTTTGGACAAATGTCACCGTCCAAACCGGAGAGCAGAATGCCGAGGTCTCCCTCCGGTCCTCCGTCAACGGCAAACCCGTGGTTATCACCCCAGCTACCATACGACAAACCCTAGAGCTGGAGGATGCCACTCACCCAACTTCCTACCCCAAAGGTACCCTGGATCTCTCATTTACATCTCATGACTATCAGGGTAACCTCTCCGCCTCCACCTTGTTGAAGAAACATTTCCCTGACCCTCAATGCTTGATCTTCCATATGGTGAATGTCTGTCTGGCTCCCAAGACCTCTTCGTGGGACCAGATGTCCACAAGGTGGCAGCAGGTATTGTATTCTATCCTTGAGAAACAACCGTTAAATTTTACTGATCTTTTATTTTTGGAACTCAAGGACATGGCCACAAAGCCTTTTTCTAACCGTTGGAACTTGTATCCACGGTTCATAATGGCCATGATCGAAAACCAGCTTCAGGCTGAAGGACTAGTTGGCACTGGGGTCCCTGCCATGGCTGTTCAAGCTGAGGTATACTCCAGGCACAACACTGACCCCACACTCAAACAGGCTGGCCGGCTGCGAAAACCCACGCAGCAGGAACCCACAGCCTCCACATCCAAATCCACAGTCCCCACCAAGCCAAAAGCCAAAAAAAAGCCTAAAAAGGCTACTCAGGGAGATGAGTCCCCTGAGGATGCCCCTGCCACACAAAGGCAGGATGTGCCTGCTGGTTCGATTCTCCCAGCAGGTACCACGACTCCACCCACCACAACCGCACAGGCTTCCTCTCAACAGGAGCCTGATGCAACCAATTTTGGGGCAACCACACTACTGGGGTCTCTCTCACTTGAGGAGACTGCCATTGAAGAGCACAGTCCTCCCCATGTGCACACTGCTTCTAGCCCAACTACTGATGAGACCGCCCCACTAAGCCCAACATTGGTAATAGCCAAAGTGCTGACCGATCTGAGCACTCCACCCTCTCCCCAGAAACCTATTACAACTGGGGAGACTCCAACCGAAGAGGGGGTGGGCACAAGTGCTGATAGGAGCCCACAGCACAGAGAATCAGTTCAATCTCCCAGTGTGGCTAGGGAGATAGAACAATCTGGTAAGGCTGCCACTTCCCCTGCATCAACATCTGAGCAGGGTGAAGCTGGTAACATCACTAAGACCTCACCAGAGGCAATGGCCGATGATGGATCCAATCCGGAGGCCAGAAGTCCCCAGTACCATGAACAAGGGGCACATGTCATTACTGAGCCACACTCAGGACATGTTCATCCTGACAATGTCAGGAGGTCAGGTGATTCAGCTCATGCTGATGATGACCTGAGCTTCTTCTACGATGTAGTAGCTCAAAACACTATCCTTGAGGATGAGATAAGCAGACTCAAAGAGCTGCTTGCTCAAATGACTCAGGATAGAAGTCCATCTGCCACCACTACCCCACAGATGGCACCTTCACCCGAAGGTCTCACAAACACTGAGCCACTCCCACAAACTCAGCCACCAGCCCCTGCTTCTGGCACTAGCTCTCAGGGTCAGAACCCCCCTGAGCAGCTGGATGCTATCCTCCAAAAATCCCTGCCTCTCATCACACCAATCCTTAAAGATATAGTCATTCAGACCCTGGATGAGAGGCTTCCCACATATATACAACCCATGGTGGAGGTTGCCATATCTAAGGCTCTTGCTGATAGTCAAACCCCAACCAATGCACCCAAAAAGGGGGAGACATCAGTGCAAGACAAGAGGAAGAGGGGAGAGGAGGAGAAAGAGGCAGAGAAAGAGGTGGTGGTAGAGAGGGAGTTGGTTGAGGAGAGTAGTAGGGTGAGGGAGAAGGGGAAGAGGAAAGTGAGGGAGGTAGAGCATATAGAAGTGGCTGGAATCCAGAAGGATTTTAGTGTCACTGATAAGAAAGAGGGAGTGGAGGGAAAGAAGGTGGCTGATCCTGATCTAGCAGCCCTTGTCAAGGAGGCTGATGGTGAGCATAGCCGTTCAATGAACTCTGTCATTGAACAGCTGTTCAGGCAAGGCTTTGACAAGGACACTGCCTTGCTAGATCAAGAGATCAGGAACATGGAGAGAAAAGAGATAAACTACCGATGGTCTACTTATAGCCAAGAGGATCAAAAGAAACTTGAGGCTATGAGTAGATTCATTTCGAAGTACCTGGGCAGACCAGTCCTTGATGTCAAGGCATGGACCAGGGACAGACTCTTGGCAATAACCACCAAGATCTGTTCGGCTGGTGATTTTACCAAGGGACTGGTCGCTGAGGCCCTATCTGAAGCCGGTGCTGGGAACAGGACACTGCTAGTAAAATTGACCAAACCAGCACTAATCTCTAGGCTACTAGCAGTGCCTGCCAACATTCCCACACCAACAACCCAACCACAACCCACAAAACCAACTCCTTTACCACCAAAACCCGCCTCCAATGATCCACCCTTGAAGAAGAAGAGAAGGGTGCTGAGGCTGCAAGATGAAGAAGAGGAGGATGAGGAGGATAGCCTGCCACTTTCAGCAGTTATACCTCTACCCAAAGCTAAACCACAAACCATCACTCCCACCTCACAGCAGGACACTGTGAGGGTTAAGTTAGAAGAGGAGGAGCAGCAAAAGAGACATGATGAGGAAATTCTGAAAAGCATTGACAAATGTTATACTGCTACCACCTCTATAATAAACATGCAGAGAGAAGCTCTGAGATTATTCACCCTCAAACAAACCTTTCAATATGAAAAGGATAAGGTGAGAACTTGGCCTGACCCAAGGGTGGCTCACAGGATAGTCAAGAAGGACATGCCTGTGAGGTACAAGAGCCAACTAAAGAGAATCGTAGATGAAGAGATCTCTGTGGCTCTTGTAATACCACCCTGGGAAATAGTAGAGGAATTCGAGAAAGCTTATAGAGCCGGCCAATCACCCTTTTCAATGCTAGATAATAGAGTGGTTAGGAAGGGTCTGGTCTATAAGAAGCTTGAGAATTTCCAAAGAAATGAGCTCAACCTGTTGTTGGAGGGTAAACATCCTGATGAGTTTGCATATAGGCAAATCACAACACTTGAGCTCAAAAATGGAAGACAGGTCAAGTTCATCTCAGAGCTGTACGGTCGGGAGGGATTGTTTGATGGTGAGCCTGAAGATCTATCCAAAGAAGAGCAGATGATCTTTCTTCAGGCCTACACCCGAGAATCCTACCGGCTTGTACATGGGAGGTAGATCTCATGGATGGGACAACAGCTCTGTGTCCAATTCCCCAAGACAGAGCTCCCATCCATACTTAGCCAAACAAACACTTGAGACTACCTCTCTGGCCAGTGCTTATCTGGGTCAACTTCTAATCTGATCTAGAAGGAAATAGACCAATCTTTATGCCATCAATAAGTGGGACATCCAATAATTAGAGGTTTTAGCTGCATTGGTTCAGGGGGAGTTTGTTGGACCAAAAGAACCAATGAGCCAAGATCAGGAAAACCTCTAAGTCCCACATGCCACTGCTACAACTGCTGAAGACTCCCATCAGTTACAATGTTCTCTTGCTTGAATGTCAGACTCGAGAACATCTGAAGACTCTCATCAGCTATTGTGTTCTCTTGCTTGAATGTCAAACTCGAGAGCATCTTAGCTCCAGCCTTCTGCTGTTATGACAAAGTCTGAAGAACAAAGTATGAAGATCAAAGAACTGAAGAATATCAGCTGAAGACTCCAAAGTACTGAAGACCAAGTACTGAAGTCTGAAGTACTGATCTTACAAGTACTGAAGACTTCAAGTACTGAAGACAAGTACTGAAGAATCAAAAGCTGAAGAACTAAAGAACTGAAGACCTTCTACTGAAGCACAAAGTCTGAAGACAAAGACTGAAGACAACAACTGATGATATCTACTGAAGTCATCAGTTGTTATATCATCTGAAGCCAAGTCTGAAGACCAAGTACTGAAGACTCAGAGTTTGTCACAACAACTGAAGAAGTCTTCTTCAGTTGTTGTGGTGGTTTTTCTTTTTCAGTAGTTTATTTCATTTCAGTAGTTGTACAACAACTGAAGAGCATGTTCTTCAGTTGTTATAGTATCAGTAGTTATAAACGACTGAAGAGCTTGTTCTTCAGTCGTTGTAGGATTTCAGTAGTTTACTTTTGTCAGCACTTAGGAACTTTTGTAAGAAGATGTCAGTTGTTGACATCTTCAGTAGTTTTATGTTTTTGTCAGTTGTAATTTGAATATTCAGTGATGTCAGAAAAAGGACATCAACCCATCCTTTTGCCGCCTATAAAAGGATGGGTAACCATACAGTTTTAATTGCCGAAACGTGCGACCAATAGAACATTTATTGCTTCGCAGAACTCTTCTCTCTCTATGTTTATGCTTTAATTGCAATATCTTTTATGTTCTTGCTTTAATTGCTAATTATTGTGCTAAATCCGCTGCAAACATAATCTAATTGATCAACACGAGAGGCTGAGATCCTGTCATGCGTACCTATAAGCAGATACTCATCCCGAGAGTTCCCAGGTAAGGTAGACAGATCCATCGGTTGATTTGGATTTATACGAATACCTTGCCTAGACAGAACACCTCGAGATACAGGCATCACGCTCTTCCAGCATTACATGTTTCAAGTTGTAGGACACAGACTTTGACGAATTTGAAAATCACAAATAACGATTCAAAGCTCATTTTGAAAACCATTTGATTTAGGCACGCGATGCCTTGAATATGATTTAAGATTCGTGTGTGCATTGACAAGAATCAAGGTATAAGAGGAATCACATAAGGCACGATGATAAGTGTAGATCCCACATGTCGTTGAGAATAAGTTTAGGAATTATCGGACAGAGTCAAAGAGTCAATGTTAAGTTTAGGAAAACAACTATCTAAGTTTAAGCATATAACTTCTTAATCCTATTCGATCTCTAACTAAGGCAATTTACTTTGTGCAACTATTGTGTGTGGCTATAGGCTAGATGCAATTCCTAACTCATTATAACCAATGGTTTTGATACCAATCTGTCACACCCTCAAATTCCGGGTCTGGAATTTATCACGGAGGGGTGAGTAAACAGGATCAAACACAGTAGTTACACATGAGATGCAGTTATCTATATGATAAATTTTAGATAATCATTCATTAATATTCAGAGTAGCGGAATAAAAGATAGATTGTATCTTAACAACACGTCTAATCATATCTCAGATAATAAACAATATGTATCTTGAGCTCTTATATGATCCTACGTGCATGTCCATAAGCTCCTAATAGATACCTGAGAATATATGTAAATCAAGTGTCAACACAGGGTTGGTGAGTTCATAGGTAAGTAAAACATATATGATAAATCATCAATTATCATTCAAAGAAGGGTTTATTTTATGAAGATATGGAACCCTTTTATAAGGTGTAACGCCCCGAAATTTCCCGAAACGAGCTATTTAATAATAATGGGCTTTTAAGGGTTAATTTAAGAAATAAAGGGGTAAGTTAGTGGGCTATAGATCAAATTAGCCTTAATGGGCTAGACTTGGTGGGTTTAAGGGCCCTAATAAGCCCTTAAACATGCATAATCAGTCCCATTCCATCACATTACAACCCTAGCCACCAAATTCATAGAGAGAGAAAGTAGAGAGAGAAAGTGAAGAAATTCAAGATTTGGAGCTTAAAGGTTGGAAGGATTGAAGTTCTGGTGGATTGGAGCATCAAAACACAAGGAAAGAGCAACAAAACAAGGTAAGAATCGACCTCTAAGGCCTTCTGTAGATCAAACCCGGATTCTAGGGTTTTGGGGTTTTGAAAAGTTTAAAGAAACACATAAAGGTCGAATTTTTACGTATGAAAACGTGTAAAAAGCTTAGATTTGGCTTTATGGAAGGTAAACTAAGGATTTGGACGTAAAAAGATAAGATTTTGGGTTAAAACGGGCTGGATCTGAGTTTTTGTTCATCCAGCGAAACTGGGCCCCGATCCAGCGAATTTAAGTATTCATCCAGCGAAACTGTGCATTTATCCAGCGAAACTAGGAGAATCCTAGCGAAACTACAGTTTCGCTACAGCGAAACTATAGTTTCACTGATAGCTTCGCTAAGTACTTAGGCTGACCTTAGACATTGCGAAACTAGAAAATTCCAACGAAAGTTGGGCGCTCATGCCAGCGAATCTGTCCAGCGAAACTGACAGAAGTGCTGCCCCGCGAAACTGGTAGCGAAACTAGCAGCGAAACTACCAGCGAAACTGTGGGCGAAACTATGAAGAAAATGACTTTTTTGCATATTAACTCTCGTGCAGCTAGAGTATTCAGACTATAGCTTAAGTGGCTTAGAATTTAAGCTATTGGACAAGTTCAGGTGAGTTCTAGATCCCCTATTTTATACATGTTTTAAATGTTTTGGGGCGGTGTGCATACTAAATACATATCTTTATTAACTGTTCTTTTAAAGTAAAGCTTATACACTCTCTTATATAGAAAAATGGGTTTTCTAATGAATTGCCTTGTATTGTGTTGTGTTATATTATGTATAACTTAAACATGAAAGTGAAACTTAAAGAAAGGTTATGAGGCCCATAACATGTACCTTGATAAAGTGATAAAGCAAAGCCTTGCAAGAAATTGATAAAGGAGGGTTGCATTCGTTGTACCCTCACCAGTGATAAAGTGATAAAGTATGCTCGAACAGGCAGGTCAGTAAGTCCTAAATTGGCATGACAATAATGGCCTGATCGGGTACGACAGTAAGTCCTTAATTGGCATGTCGGTAAAGTCCTAGGCGAGCCTAGGCACCGATAGTGACAGAGAATTGACGGATAAAGAAGAGTAATAAATAACAATAAATGATAAAGTATTGATAAAGTGATAGTCTGTGTGTATTTATATTCTGATAGATAATGATTATTTTCAACTGATAAAGCTAATATCTCTTACGATAGTTATTTAGCAAAGTAAACCTAGAATTCACTCAGCGAAGCTGACTTTTGTATGCACATCAGTTGACAGGTAAGAGTTAGAGCTATGGAATAGAGGCATGGGACTGAAGCTTCTTGGCACTAGAAGACTGGCATCACGAATGAAGAAAAGCTAAACAAAGGACTCTTAATAGTTTTGAGGATGAAAGACAATGTTTATATTTTACTTGTAATGAATTGAAATGACAGTATTTTTTTCTGCTGCAACATATATTTTATACATATATGAGTAAATGATGGTCTTAACAAATGTTATGCTGTGAATGGCTAACTGTGAGGTCCCCCTGAGAAAGGTGGGCCTTACAAGTTGGTATCAGAGCCAGATTTAAGGGATTTGGGAAAATTATTTTATAAACCTAAACTTAAACAGAAAATGGGACCAAGTGTCAAGGATGCCATTCCAAGAATGTAGAAGATAAATCAAGGCTCGGCAAAACATCTTGTGCGAAATCCAGATCCACGCGAAAAGCAGTAGTCACGCGAGAAGCAGACTGTGCGAAGAGCAAGCTTCCACGCGAGAACAGCTTCCACACGAAAGACATGGCCGCGCGAAAGGCATCTTGCGCGAGAACTCACTGTTTAGTATAAATAGCTTAGTTTCGTTTTGTAATCAAGCTTTTCATTCATTTTATCATTTTGTACTGTGCGAAATCGCACAAGACCTGTAATAGGTTTCTGTTCATCAATTCAATATCATTTTGAGTTCAAATTGATTCTTCTTCTACTCCAATCTTGTTTATATTCCGCGTTCACAAGATTGAGATCGTGTGTTATTGATTTCTGGGAGATTTTCAAGGTTTTACAATTGGTATCAGAGCATTAGGCTCTAGAACCACGATTTGGAGAAGAATTGAATTGGTTTCAACTCGTTTTTGAAGAAATTCATCATTGATCACTTTAGATTCTGATATGGAGATGTTATTCTGCTCGATTTTGGAGGATTTGGACTGATTTGGACCGATTTGAACTGAATTAGTGGACTTTAGTTGAATTTTAATCAAAATTATAATTAAAATTGAACTAAATTCATTAAAATTGGACTAAAATGGGTTTAATCAGACATATTCATTGATTTGGAGGTGGTTCTCGCTTGAACAAACAGTTGGTAAATTGACTGTGCACGAAACTGGGAGTTTTCGCGTGCGAAATTCACTGTTTTCGCACAGGCAGTTAAATTGCTTTTCACGCGATTTCGCGTGATTGACAAGTGGGAATCTCGCACGATTACAGTTCTCGCGTGATAGAAGATCTCGCGCGAAAAGAGTTTTCGCACGATTTGAGTTTTCGCATAAAAGTCTGATTTCTGAATTTTTGATCAACATGTCTTCATCAACACCAAATTTGAAGCATCTTATGCCAGAGGAAAATGAGAATCTATTTGCCGAGTTTATATCTGATGATCTCTTGGATGGAGTGTTTGCTGAGAAGGAAGAAGTTGAAGAAGAGAAGGAAGAAGTTGAATGTAAGAAGGAAACTAAGAAGGAAGAAAAGGAAGAACTAGTTAAGGCTATGAAATCATTCATGGTGAAAAGGGTTGAAGAGCCTGAAGGAGAAAGCTCAGAACCAAGGGTATATGATGATCTATGCACAAATTCTTGTGTTGAGAAAGTTCAAAAATACAGAGTTCACAATGAGAGCCTGATAATGGAAGTTGAAAAACTTCAGTATCAAGCTTGCAAACACAAGTCAAATGAAAAGATTTTTAAAGAAAAACTTGAAGGTTTAAACAAAACAATATATAATTTAAAATTAAATCTTCATGATAAAGAATGTACCAATAATGACTTGACAAATAGAAATAATAAACTCGCTTTAGAAATTAATAGACTTAACAGTGAATTAGCCACGGCTAAATTGACTGTTGAGAAATTTGAACTTTCATCAACAATGGTTGAAGGAATAATCAAGTCACAAATGACTCAGAAGATCAAAGGAGGAAAATGTGGTGTTGGGTTTTCTAACATTGCTCCTCCAATTAATCATGATTATTCATGTTTACCTTCATCTGATAACATTTGTGATTCTGATATGGTCTATGGGATTGGTTTCTCTCCATCTCAAGACTTAAAACCTTCAGTCAAAGTAAATTTATCTGTTGATCCTATCATAGTACCCAAATCTAAACAATCAACTGAAAACTTGTGTGCAGATAAATTGAAGGTGGATGGGTTGGTTGAAGAATGTGAGAGTGATAGTGAAGGAGAAAATGAGAGAGAAATTTTGAAAAATAAGAATGTAAAAGTTTTACAATCTGATTGTAAACAAACTTTGTATGGAAATGAAAAGTTGGTTAATTTGAATGAGATTAAATCTAATAGCAAATATAATTTAAATGCAAATCAAAAGGCAAATCAGAAAGAAAGAATTGAAAAGGATTTTAAAAGTAGATTTGTGTCTAAGGGTGTAATTGAAAATGAAGAACATATTTTAAAGAAACAAATTCTCGATTCTTGAAAAATAAACTTCATTATAATGCAAACCTTGTGACTCAAGATGATTGTAGCCCAGATTTGCAAGTGAATGATTCTTTTGCATTCAATCTTAAAATTCAAAAGCCTGGTCCTTCTCCAGCACCAATCTGTATATCTAAGCCTGGTCCTCCTCCAGAAATTTCAAAGTCTGGTCCAACTCCAGCAGAATCAAAGACTGTTCCTATTCCAACACCACCAATTCCAAAAGTCACAACTGCCAATTCTCAATTCAAAAGTGGTCATACATCAACAATTTCCTCGAATTTGCAAAAGATGAATTTGCAATTGTCAAACATGGCAAAGATTCGAGAGACTGTGGAGAAAGTTAAACCTAGTCAATCTGACTTTGGTTTTTATGACAATTTTCATAATTGCCATCCACAGTTTGTTTTCCACACACAACAAAAGAGATGCTATCAGTGTGGAAACACAAATCATTTGGCAAATAATTGTCCTTTTCGACAAAAATCATTAAGTAAACAAAGATTTCATAATTCTATTTCTCATAATAGAAAACTGTTTTTCACTCGTGGAAAATTTTCTAAACAAATGAAATCAAAAGTTGACAATGTTAAAAATGTCAAAAAGCACAAGAATTTGAAAAATGATTTAAATGATAATATCAAATTGAGAAGTGTAAATAAAAGGACTGATGTGCAAAGCAAATACAACAATATCAAATCATTTTGTCTAACTGCAACACAGAATGTGCTCAAGTCTTGTTTGACTTGGGTACCAAAGACTAAGTAATTCTTTTACTTATGCAGGAACAACCACAAAAGATCATTGAAAGCTTATGGCATGTAGACAGCGGTAGTTCAAAGACATATGACAGGAAACTTACAATTGCTTCAACATGTTTAGTCATATAACGGAGAAACTTGACAGTACACTTTGAAAAATATTTTTGGTCTTAGGGGGAGTCAAGATTGGATCAATAAAAATGAATTTTCATGTTTAAATGAGAAATGATTTTACAAAGTTCAAAAAGAGTCTAAGTACTTTCAAAAGCTTAAATACGAATAGACTTGGATTATGTTTGATGTGTCAATAGGCTTTGCTTTCAGAAATGAAAAGATCATAATTGAGTGATTAAACTTGAATTAAAGAAATATGCATTAGTGGGGAACATATCAGGATTCTGTGCTAAAAATGTTCTAACACAGACTGAGAGATATAATCTTGTCATACTCAAGCCTGTAAGTGATTGATTCAGTGATTATCATAACTATATATATATATATATAAAGGATAAAATACAAAAAGAAACAAAAAGAGAAAAACACAAAAGGAAAATAATTGAGCAAAAAGATGCCAACAAAGGCCATATAGGATATAAGATGCCAAGAAGCACAACAAATTAAAAGATATGTCTAAAAGACATACATACTATATGGTATATATTTTCTATTTTGAGAATATTTTCTGACCATGGAAGGCAAAATCGAAAGATGGGGCATGTAAGTCCGGATGGCTTGTAAGTCCTAAACATCTTGAGAGGGCAGACGTAAGTCCGGATGGCTGTCAGTAAGTCCTTAAACTTGTTAATATTCCGGGTTAAGAAATACTTCTCAGGCTAGTTATGCTCAAATAGTTATATTTAGGAATACAATAAATGTTATCACTGATCATCAATGCATGGTTTAAGTCAAATTTGGGTGACTTGAAATCTCAATAGTGTCTTGAAGGATAATAATTATTCTACAGAAGTTCTGATTATGGGATCCACTGACTTATATTAAATCAACACAAAACATGATATATATCACTCATTATGTTTCTGAGTAAAACCTGAAGTATAAGTTTAAAGGGACAAAAGATATTGACAATCAACTTAACCAGTTTATTTTAATAAAGCTGGACAGAGTCTTGACTTGATAAAGAACTATATGATCTCATTTTGAAAATTCTTTCAAGAAAAGGAAGATTCCAGTCCATGCTCCTGTTCCTCCTAATTCTTTAAAGCACTTACTATCATGGAGATGTGAGAAGGATTCCAGTCACGCTGTGATCAGATGCACTGACAAGTCATTTCGAATTATTGATCCAGCAGACTTGATGAAGTTTGGCAAAGACGACTTACTCAAGCTGTTACACTGCCCTATCTCAGCTGATGAGTCCGTTTATTTTCTATCTTGCCAGTACGTGTGGATGATTGACCGGATCCTTAGGAATAAATGGTATGCCTATGCAGGCTCGTACAAGAAGGCGAATGTTGATTTTGATTGATCATGTTTCACCGAGCCTAGGGGGAGATTGTAGAAGATAAATCAAGGCTCGGCAAAACATCTTGTGCGAAATCCAGATCCACGCGAAAAGCAGTAGTCACGCGAGAAGCAGACTGTGCGAAGAGCAAGCTTCCACGCGAGAACAGCTTCCACGCGAAAGACATGGCCGCGCGAAAGGCATCTCGCACGAGAACTCACTGTTTAGTATAAATAGCTTAGTTTCATTTTGTAATCAAGCTTTTCGTTCATTTTATCATTTTGTACTGTGCAAAATCGCACAAGACCTGTAATAGGTTTCTGTTCATCAATTCAATATCATTTTGAGTTCAAATTGATTCTTCTTCTACTCCAATCTTGTTTATATTCCGCGTTCACAAGATTGAGATCGTGTGTTATTGATTTCTGGGAGATTTTCAAGGTTTTACAAAGAAGCTCCATGCCAAGAGGTAATAAGTATGTTGTAGGTATTATTCTGAGGGGTAGTGCCTTCTTATTTAAGTAAGAGTCGAGGTAGAGTATGATAATGTTATCAGTGATGCCTATCTGAATTTATGTGACTTATACGTGCATAGACTAGGTATAGTAGGTTCTGGTGTTGGTGTGGTTCAGGATAGGAAAGTTTATGGCACGAGAAGTTCTGTAAGTAGTTAATTACAACTGGCCACTGTTATTAAAAATTTACAAAACTTGTCGTGAACTGAACTTGCCTTGAAAGACCATATTAACATTCTGAATCTTATAGGAAGTAGAACGAATGGCACCTAAGAAAGAAGTTCCAACCATGGTCACCCGGAGAAGCACTAGGGGAAGGCCCCCGACTAAGACAAAGGAAACTGCAAGTGCAACTGTGAAGCCAACAAAAAGGTCAACCATAAAGCCGGTTGAGGAACCGATTAAGGAGGAGGAGGTTGAGTTAGAAACGGGAGCCGAGGGGTCTACCCCTGATCAGGCCAAACTAAAAGAGACAGTAAAGGAAGCTATTGCCCAAGAGGTGTATCAGGTCCTGTCTGGAGTGATGCCCGCTCTGCTTGCGGAATTTGTGGAGCAGGTTAAGGGCGACAGTAAGAAGAGTACGGCTTCAAAAAAAGTTGATAAGAAAGGGGCAGTCAAGACTGAGGAGTTGAACGACGAGGGAGATCGTCTAGGTAACCATGATGGCCCTGAAGTGGAAGAGAGGGCGAAGGGATGCAGCTACGGGGATTTTTAGAGGTGTAAGCCCCCAACGTTTGATGGTACTGGTAACGCTGCCACTGCTCAGCGTTGGATTAGGGAAATGGAGGCTGTACTGAAGATCAGTGAGTGTCGTGAAAACCAAAAGGTGAAGTTTGCTTCCCATTCCTTTTTGGATCCAGCACTATGTTGGTGGGATAACATTGTTGAGTCTTACGGAGAGGAGGCTATTGAGAGGATGAAATGGCCGGAGATGAAGGGGTTGGTGGTAGAGGAGTACTGCCCGGAAAGGGAGCTTGACAAGATTGAGCAAGAGTTTGTGAGTTTGGAGGCTGGAAATATGACTCACCAGGAGTACACTATAAAATTCAATGAAATGGCACGTCTGGTGCCTGATTTGGTAACTCATGAAGCCAAAGGATTACAAGGGTTGCCTCTAGACATTCGTAGGGACATGGTCACTGCTCGACCTAGTACTTTTAGGTCAGCAGTGGACCTCAGTGGGAGGTTGTACGATCATCGCAGGCCGGTGGCAGTGGGTGAGACGAGAAAAGTTTGGAACAATAATGGGAAGAGGTATGGAAGTGGTAACTACCAACCGGGAAACAAGAAAACGAGAGTGGATGCAAAACAGGCGATCGTGAAGGGGGTAGAAGAAGTTAAGGAATGTGGGAAGTGCGGGAGGAGGCATCCCGGAGAATGCCGAATGGGTAGCCCTGGGTACTACCGGTGTGGGAAAACTGGACACATGGCGAGAGAGTTCCCGAAAGTGGACAAGTGCTTCAACTACCACGAGTCGGGGCACCGTAGCAGTGATTGCAAGAAAGCTAAGCCGGGAGGCTCGGGAACAAGCAGGGATGAGGACAAGGGAGATGATGGAAAGCCCAAGGTCAAGGCAAGGGCTTTTACCATGAACAAGAAGGAGGCAAGGAAAGACCCGGACGTAGTGTCAGGTACGTTCCTTGTCAATGATGTCTGTGCCTCCATATTATTTGATAGTGGTGCCAGTAAGAGTTTTGTATCAGTATCCTTCTGTGCTACACTAGATGCCCAAACTAAGGAAATAGATGATACCTTCGAAGTAGAAACAGCCGATGGTAAGTCCATTAGAATAGTCAGAGTGATAGAGGATTGCCACATTAAACTAGGAGGTCATTACTTTCCCGCACAATTGTTTGCCATGCCCTTAGGAGGTTTCGATGTCGTACTAGGGATAGATTGGTTAGCTGCCCACGATGCTAACATAGTATGTCAACAAAAGATGATCCGATTAACGGCTCCAGATGGTAGTCCGGTTACGATCTACGGTGATAACGATTGTAAGGTTACAAGGATCATTTCCATGATCAAGGCGGAGAAATGTGTGAGGCGAGGGTGCGGAGCTTATCTAGCGTATGTCAAGGATGTTAAAGATAAAGCGAAAGAGTTGTCCGATGTACCAGTGGTGCGGGACTTTCCTGACGTATTCCCGGAGGATCTGCCCGGAATACCACCGGATAAAGAGATAGAGTTCAAGATTGACTTGCTGTCAGGAGCCCAACCCACTGCCAAAGCACCCTACCTCCTAGCTCCCTCCGAGATGAAGGAGCTCATGTCACAGCTGCAAGAACTCCTTGACAAAGGATTCATTAGGCCCAGCATGTCTCCATGGGGTGCTCCCATGCTGTTTGTGAAGAAGAAGGATGGCAGCATGAGGATGTGTATAGATTACAAGGAGTTGAATAAGCTGACCGTGAAGAATCGATACCCTCTACCCCGGATAGATGATCTGTTTGATCAATTGCAAGAGGCAAGCTGGTTCTCCCGAATAGATCTCCGATCCGGATATCATCAACTGAAGGTATGGGAGCAAGATATCCCAAAGACGGCCTTCCGAACACGCTATGGCCACTATGAGTTCCTGGTTATGTCTTTCGGGCTAACCAATGCTCCTGCGGCATTCATGGACTTAATGAATCACGTGTGTCGCCCGATGTTGGACCGATCAGTGATAGTCTTCATTGATGATATTTTGATATACTCAAAGAATGAAGGAGACCACGCTTGTCACATTAAGGAAGTGTTAGAGACTTTACGAAAGGAGAAACTGTATGCGAAGTTCTCTAAATGTGCCTTCTGGCTACATGAGGTGCAGTTTTTAGGGCACATTATAAATTCCGAGGGGGTAATGGTTAATCCATCGAAAGTTGAAGCAGTTACGCAATGGAATTCCCCGGGGACGCCATCCGAAATCCGTAGTTTCTTGGGATTGGCTGGCTATTATAGAAGGTTTATCAAAGATTTCTCGAAGATAGCTTCCCCATTAACCAGGTTAACGAGGAAGAACGTGGTATTCAATTGGGGAAAAGAACAGGAAGATGCGTTTCAGGAACTGAACGATAGACTAACCAAAGCTCCTGTACTAACCCTACCGGAGGGAGATGAAGACCTAACGGTATACTCCGATGCTTCATACTGCGGTTTAGGCTGTGTGTTGATGCAAAGAGGAAAGGTTATAGCTTACGCATCCAGACAGTTAAAGGACACAGAAGTTAACTACCCGGTTCATGATTTGGAACTTGCCGCAGTAGTGTTCGCATTGAAGATCTGGAGACACTATTTGTATGGAACTAAGTGCACCATATTTACCGACCACAAAAGTCTGAAATATTTCTTTGAGCAGAAGGACCTAAATATGAGACAGAGGAGGTGGTTGGAGTTGATAAAGGATTACGACTGTGAAATCCATTATCACCCGGGTAAGGCGAACGTGGTAGCCGATGCCCTGAGCCGAAAGGAAGGATATGAACCGATCCGGGTGAAGGCGTGCCAACTAATAGTGACCCCAGATGTTATGAGGATGATAAGACAAGCTCAGATGGACGCTTTAAAAGAGCAGCAAATCAATAAGGAAAGGATGGTGGGAAAGGTGGATGAATTGGTAGAGAACACCTTAGGTGTTAAGACCTTCCATGGCAGGATATGGGTTCCGAAGCATGGTGACTTGCGGGAAAAGATTATGGATGAAGCGCACAAGACCCGCTACTCAATACATCCAGGCGCAAATAAGATGTACCACGATTTGAAGAAAGATTATTGGTGGGCTGGGATGAAGAGAGATGTGGTTGCGTATGTAAATAAATGTCTCACGTGCCTACAGGTGAAGGCTGAGCACCAAAGATCTTATGGTTATGTTCAACCATTAGAAGTGCCAGAGTGGAAGTGGGAACATGTTACCATGGACTTTATCACCAAACTACCCCGCACGACGAGAGGCCGTGACGCGATATGGGTGGTTGTGGATAGACTGACTAAAAGTGCGCATTTTCTGCCAATCAAGGAAGCAATTAGTTCAGAAAAGCTTGCTGAACTATTTATCCGAGAAATTGTGGCGCGACATGGTATGCCCGTATCGATTGTTTCAGATAGGGATACGCGGTTCACCTCAAAGTTTTGGAAAAAGTTCAATGAAGAGATGGGTGCGAGGTTGCATGTTAGTACCGCATACCACCCGCAGACCGATGGGCAATCGGAAAGAACGATCCAGACACTAGAGGATATGCTTCGGGCATGCGTTATCGAATTTGGCGGTAACTGGGATGATCATTTGCCACTAGCAGAGTTCTCCTATAACAACAGCTACCACGCCAGTATTATGTAAAACCTTGAAATCTCCCAGAAAAACAATAAACACACGATCTCAATCTTGTGAATGCGGAATGTAAACAAGATTGGAGTGAAAGAAGATTGAATTGATCACAAAATGATTCGTTGAATGAATAACACAACCTAGAACAGGTCTTGTGCGATTTCGCACAGCACAGATATGATAAATGAACAAAAAGCTAATTACAAAACGAAAACTAATCTATTTATACTAAAACAGTAGTTCTCGCGCAACAGGCATTTCGCGCGGATCAATCTGTCGCGTGGCTTCAATCTCTCGCGTGGAGTCTTTCTCGCGTGAGATCTGCTTTTCGCGTGTAAAACTTCTTCGCGTGACAGCTTCTTATCGCGTGGAACTGGCTTTCGCATAGGCTGTCATCAGATCTTGACTTCGTTCAATCTTCAGATGTTTTGCCGAGCCTTGATTAGTCTTCTATAATCTCCCCCTAGGCTCGGTGAAACATCATTAATCAAAATCAACGTTAGCCCTTTTTGTACGAGCCTGAATAAGCATATCATTTGTTCCTAAGGATTCGATCCGTCATCCACACATAGTGGCAAGATAGAAAGTAAACTGACTCATCAGCTGAAATGGGGCAGTGTAAGAGCTTGATTAAGTCGTCTTTGCCATTCTTCATTAAGTCAGCTGGATCAATGATTCTAAATGACCTGTCAGTACATCTGATCACAGCATGACCTGAATCCTTCTCACATCTCCAAGAAAGAAGTTGCTTTAATGAATTAGGAGGAACAGGGGCATGAACAGGGACTTTTCTTTTCTTGCAAGAATTTTCAAAATGAGATCATATAGTTCTTTATCAAGTCAAGACTCTGTCTAGCTTTATTTAAAATAAACTGGTTAAGTTGATTGTCAATATTTTTTGTCCCTTTAAACTTATACTTCAGGTTTTACTCAGAAACATAAGGAGTGATACTTATCATGTTTTGTATGATTTAATATAATTCAGTTGATCCCACAATCAAAACTTCAGTAAAATACTTATTAGTCTTCAAGACACTATTGAGATTTCAAGTCACCCCAAATTGACTTAAACCATGCATTGTTGATCAGTGATATCATTTATTTATTCCTAAAATATAACTATTTGAGCATAACTAGCCTGAGAAATATCTCTTAACACGGAATATTAATAAGTTTAAGGACTTACTGACAGCCATCCAGACTTACGTCTGCCCTCTCAAGATGTTTAGGACTTACAAGCCATCCGGACTTACATGCCCCATCTTTTGATTTTGCCTTCCATGATCAGAGAATATTCTCAAAATAGAAAAAAATATATACCATATAGTATGTATATCTTTAGACATATCTTTTGATTTGTTGTGCTTCTTGGCATCTTATATCCTATATGGCCTTTTGGCATCTTTTTGCTCCATTATTTGCTCAACTATTTTCTTTTTGTCTTTTTATTTCTTTTTGTCTTTTTGTATTTTATCTTTTATATATACATATAGTTATGATAATCACTGAATCAAGCAAATACAGGCTTGAATATGACAAGATTATATCTCTCAGTCTATGTTAGAACAATTTTGTCATTGTCACAGAATCCTGATATGTTCCCCACTAAATCATATCTCTTTAATTTAAGTTTAATCACTCAATTATGATCTTTTCATTTCTGAAAGCAAAGCCTATTGACACATCAAACATAATCCAAGTCTATTCGTATTTAAGCCTTTGAAAGTACTTAGACTCTTTTTGAACTGTGTAAAATCATTTCTCATTTAATCATGAAAATTCATTTTTATTGATCCAATCTTGACTCCCCCTAAGACCAAAAATATTTTTCAAAGCTTATTTTAAATTTCTCCGATATATGACTGATCAATTTTGAAGCAATTGTAAGTTTCCTGTCATATGTCTTTGAATAACCGCTGTCTACATGCCATAAGCTTTCAATGATCTTTTGCGGTCGTTCCTGCATAAGTAACAAACTTACTTAGCTTTTGGTACCCAAGTCAAGTATGACTTGAGCACATTATGTGTTGCAGCAAGACAAAATGATTTGAAATTATTATAATTGTTTTGCACATCAGCCTTTTCATTTAAACTTTTCAGCTTGATGTTTTCTTTTAAATCATTAGTCAAACTCTTATTCTTTTTGACAATATAATCATTAACAACTTTTGATTTCATTTGTTTTGCAAATTTTCCACGAGTGAAAAACAATTTTCTGTTATGAGCAATAGAATTATGAAATCGTTATTTGCTTAATGATTTTTGTCGAAAAGGACAATTATTTGCCAAATGATTAATGTTTCCACATTGATAACATCACCTTTGTTGTGTGTGGAAAACAAATTGTGGATGACAATTATGAAAATTGTCATAAAAACCAAAGTCAAATTGACTTTTTGGTTTAACATTCTGCACAGTCTCTCGAGTCTTTGCCTCATTTGATAATTTCTTGTTCATCTTTTGCAGATTCGAGGAAATTGTTGAATTATGACCACTTTTGATTTGAGATTTAGCAGTTGTGACTTTTGGAACTGATGGTGCTGGAACAGGACCAGTCTTAGACTTTGCTGGAGGAGGACCAGGTTTTGATATACGAATTGGTGCTGGAGAAAGACCAGGCTTTGATATACGAATTGGTGCTGGAGAAGGACCAGGCATTTGA
Source organism: Flaveria linearis (assembly GCA_024085815.1). Taxonomy (NCBI): domain Eukaryota; kingdom Viridiplantae; phylum Streptophyta; class Magnoliopsida; order Asterales; family Asteraceae; genus Flaveria; species Flaveria linearis. Next base: position 20,085,588 of record CM044008.1, read on the forward strand.
ATTTTCGGATTGGATGAAGAAGGAGCTTTCACTTGCAAATCTGGGCTACAAATATCTTGGTTCACACGGTTAGTATTATGATGAAGTTTATTTTTAAAGAATCGAAAATTCGTTTCTTTAAAAATATTTTCTTCATTTTCAATTAAACCATTAGAAACAAATCTATTTTTAAAATCCTTTTCAATTCTTTCTTTCTGATTTGCCCTTTGATATGCATTCAAATTATATTTAATATTTGATTTAATCTCATCCAAATCAACAGCCTTTTCATTTCCTGACAAAGTTTGATTACAAATAGATCTTAAAACTTTTACATTCTTATTTTTCAAACTATCAATTGTAAAACCTTGAAATCTCCCAGAAAAACAATAAACACACGATCTTAATCTTGTGAATGCGGAATGTAAACAAGATTGGAGTGAAAGAAGATTGAATTGATCACAAAATGATTCGTTGAATGAATAACACAACCTAGAACAGGTCTTGTGCGATTTCGCACAGCACAGATATGATAAATGAACAAAAAGCTAATTACAAAACGAAAACTAATCTATTTATACTAAAACAGCAGTTCTCGCGCGACAGGCATTTCGTGCGGATCAATCTGTCGCGCGGCTTCAATCTCTCGCGTGGAGTCTTTCTCGCGTGAGATCTGCTTTTCGCGTGTAAAACTTCTTCGCGTGACAGCTTCTTATCGCGTGGAACTGGCTTTCGCATAGGCTGTCATCAGATCTTGACTTCGTTCAATCTTCAGATGTTTTGCCGAGCCTTGATTAGTCTTCTACAATCTCCCCCTAAGCTCGGTGAAACATCATTAATCAAAATCAACGTTAGCCCTTTTGTACGAGCCTGAATAAGCATACCATTTGTTCCTAAGGATTCGATCCGTCATCCACACATACTGGCAAGATAGAAAGTAAACTGACTCATCAGCTGAAATGGGGCAGTGTAAGAGCTTGATTAAGTCGTCTTTGCCATTCTTCATTAAGTCAGCTGGATCAATGATTCTAAATGACCTGTCAGTACATCTGATCACAGCATGACCTGAATCCTTCTCACATCTCCAAGAAAGAAGTTGCTTTAATGAATTAGGAGGAACAGGGGCATGAACATGGATTTTTCTTTTCTTGCAAGAATTTTCAAAATGAGATCATATAGTTCTTTATCAAGTCAAGACTCTGTCCAGCTTTATTTAAAATAAACTGGTTAAGTTGATTGTCAATATCTTTTGTCCCTTTAAACTTCTACTTCAGGTTTTACTTAGAAACATAAGGAGTGATACTTATCATGTTTTTTATGATTTAATATAATTCAGTTGATCCCACAATCAGAACTTCAGTAAAATACTTATTAGTCTTCAAGACACTATTGAGATTTCAAGTCACCCCAAATTGACTTAAACCATGCATTGTTGATCAGTGATATCATTTATTTATTCCTAAAATATAACTATTTGAGCATAACTAGCCTGAGAAATATCTTTTAACATGGAATATTAACAAGTTTAAGGACTTACTGACAGCCATCCGGACTTACGTCTGCCCTCTCAAGATGTTTAGGACTTACATGCCATCCGGACTTACATGCCCCATCTTTTGATTTTGCCTTCCATGATCAGAGAATATTCTCAAAATAGAAAAAAAATATATAACATATAGTATGTATGTCTTTAGACATATCTTTTGATTTGTTGTGCTTCTTGGCATCTTATATCCTATATGGCCTTTTGGCATCTTTTTGCTCAATTATTTGCTCAACTATTTTCTTTTTATCTTTTTATTTCTTTTTGTCTTTTTGTATTTTATCTTTTATATATACATATAGTTATGATAATCACTGAATCAAACAAATACAGGCTTGAGTATGACAAGATTATATCTCTCAGTCTATGTTAGAACATTTTTGTCATTGTCACAGAATCCTGATATGTTCCCCACTAAATCTTATCTCTTTAATTCAAATTTAATCACTCAATTATGATCTTTTCATTTCTGAAAGCAAAGCCTATTGACACATCAAACATAATCCAAGCCTATTCGTATTTAAGCCTTTGAAAGTACTTAGACTCTTTTTGAACTGTGTAAAATCATTTCTCATTTAATTATGAAAATTCATTTTTATTGATCCAATCTTGACTCCCCCTAAGACCAAAAATATTTTTCAAAGCTTATTTTAAATTTCTCCGATATATGACTGATCAATTTTGAAGCAATTGTAAGTTTCCTGTCACATGTCTTTGAACAACCGCTGTCTACAATGCATAAGCTTTCAATGATCTTTTGCGGTCGTTCCTGCATAAGTAACAAACTTACTTAGCTTTTGGTACCCAAGTCAAGTATGACTTGAGCATATTATGTGTTGCAGTAAGACAAAATGATTTGAAATTATTATATTTGTTTTGCACATCAGCCTTTTCATTTACACTTTTCAGCTTGATGTTTTCTTTTAAATCATTAGTCAAACTCTTATTCTTTTTGACAATATAATCATTAACAACTTTTGATTTTATTTGTTTCGCAAATTTTCCACGAGTGAAAAATAATTTTCTATTATGAGCAATAGAATTATGAAATCGTTGTTTGCTTAATGATTTTTGTCGAAAAGGACAATTATTTGCCAAATGATTAATGTTTCCACATTGATAATATCTCCTTTGTTGTGTGTGGAAAACAAACTGTGGATGACAATTATGAAAATTGTCATAAAAACCAAAGTCAAATTGACTTTTTGGTTTAACATTCTGCACAGTCTCTCGAATCTTTGCCTCATTTGATAATTGCTTGTTCATCTTTTGCAGATTCGAAGAAATTGTTGAATTATGACCACCTTTGATTTGAGATTTAGCAGTTGTGACTTTTAGAACTGATGGTGCTTTTGGAACTGATGGTGCTGGAACAGGACCAGTCTTAGACTTTGCTGGAGGAGGACCAGGTTTTGATATACGAATTGGTGCTGGAGAAGGACCAGGCTTTGATATACGAATTGGTGCTGGAGAAGGACTAGGCATTTGAATTTTCGGATTGGATGAAGAAGGAGCTTTCACTTGCAAATCTGGGCTACAAATATCTTGGTTCACAAGGTTAGCATTATGATGAAGTTTATTTTTAATGAATCGAAAATTCGTTTCTTTAAAAATATTTTCTTCATTTTCAATTAAACCATTAGAAACAAATCTATTTTTAAAATCCTTTTCAATTCTTTCTTTCTGATTTTCCCTTTGATATGCATTCAAATTATATTTAATATTTGATTTAATCTCATTCAAATCAACAGCCTTTTCATTTCCTGACAAAGTTTGATTACAAAGATCTTAAAACTTTTACATTCTTATTTTTCAAACTATCACTCTCATTTTCTTTCTCACTCCTACTTTCCCATTCTTCAACCAACCCGTCTACCTTCACATGATCTGCATAAAAATTTTCAGTTGATTGTTTAGGTTTATTTATTATGATAGGATCAACTGTCAGATTTACCTTGACTGAAGGTTTTAAGTTTGAGGATGGAGAAAAACCTATCCCATAACTCATATCAGGATCAGAAATGACATCAGATGAAGGTAAACATGAATAATCATGATTAATTAGAGGAGCGATGTTTGAAAATCCAACACCACATTTTCCTCCTTTTATCTTCTGAGTCATTTGTGACTTGATAATCCCTTCAACCATAGTTGATGAAAGTTCAAATTTTTTAACAGTCAATTTAGCCGAGGCTAGTTCACTGTTAAGTCTATTAATTTCCAAGGCGAGTTCATTGTTTCTATTTGTCAAATCATTATTTGTACATTCTTTATCATGAAGATTTAGTTGTAAATTGTATATTGTTTTATTTAAACCTTCAAGTTTTTCTTTAAAAATCTTTTCATTTGACTTGTGTTTTCGAGCTTGATATTGTAGTTTTTCAACTTCCATTATCAAGTTTTCATTATGAACTCTATACCTTTGAACTTTCTCAACACAAGAATGTGTGCATAGATCATCATATACCCTTGGTTTTGAGCTTTCTCCATCAGGCTCTTCATTCCTTTTCACCATGAATGCTTTCATAGCCTCAACTGGTTCTTCCTTTTCTTCCTTCTCAGCTTCCTTCTTACATTCAACTTCTTCCTTCTCTTCCTCAACTTCTTCCTTCTCAGCAAACACTCCATCCAAGAGATCATCAGATATAAAATCGGCAAACAGATTCTCAATTTTCTCTGGCATAAGATGCTTCAAATTTGGTGTTGATGAAGACATGTTGATCAGAAAATCGAAAATCAGACTTTTCGTGCGAGAGAAGCTATCGTGCGAAAACGTTTTTCGCGCGGCATAATTTTTCGTGCGAGAATTGAGTTTCGGGCGAAAATCAGATTTACTTTTCACGCGAAATCGCGTAAAAAGTGAAATAACCGTTTGTGCGAAATTTGATACTTTCGCACGCGAAAACTCCCAGTTCAAGCGAAAATCTTCCAATTTCGTGCAGAAACATATCTCCAACAGTTTGTTCAAGCAAGAATCACCTCCAAATCACTGAATATGTCTGATTATACTCATTTTAATCCAATTTTAATGAATTTAGTTCAATTTTAAGCTTAATTATGATTAAAATTCAACTAAAGTCCACTAATTCAGTCCAAATCAATCCAAATTCTCAAAATTCGAGCAGCATAACATCACCATATCTGAATCTCAAGTAATCAATGATGAATATCTTCAAAAATGAGTAGAAAACAATCCAAATCTTCTCCAAATCGTGGTTCTAGAGCCTAATGCTCTGATACCAATTGTAAAACCTTGAAATCTCCCAGAAAAACAATAAACACACGATCTCAATCTTGTGAATGCGGAATGTAAACAAGATTGGAGTGAAAGAAGATTGAATTGATCACAAAATGATTCGTTGAATGAATAACACAACCTAGAACAGGACTTGTGCGATTTCGCACAGCACAGATATGATAAATGAACAAAAAGCTAATTACAAAACGAAAACAAATCTATTTATACTAAAACAGCAGTTCTCGCACGACAGGCATTTCGCGCAGATCAATCTGTTGCGCGGCTTCAATCTCTCGCGTGGAGTCTTTCTCGCGTGAGATCTGCTTTTCGCGTGTAAAACTTCTTTGCGTGACAGCTTCTTATCGCGTGGAACTGGCTTTCGCATAGGCTGTCATCAGATCTTGACTTCGTTCAATCTTCAGATGTTTTGCCGAGCCTTGATTAGTCTTCTACATATTAAGATGCCCCCATATGAGTTATTGTACGGTCGACGGTGCAGAACTCCTATTTGTTGGGGTGATGTCGGACAGAAGGAGTTAGGAAGCTTAGAAGTCGTGGAAGCCACAACGGAAAAGTTGGAGAAAATCAAGGCGTATATGAAGGCTGCAAAGGATAGACAAAAGTCATACGCCGACAGAAGAAGGAGACCTATCGAATTTAGTGTGGGTGACAGGGTAATGTTAAAAGTGTCGCCATGGAAGGGGATTATCCGATTTAGGAAGAGGGGGAAACTGAGTCCCAGGTTCATCGGACCATTCGAGGTACTAGCACGAGTTGAGGATGTAGCTTACAGGCTAGACCTTCCAAACGAGTTAAGTGGGATTCACCCTACCTTTCATGTGTCGCACTTAAGAAAATGTTTAGCACCGAATGAGGCAGTCGTACCTCTAGATGACATCGAGGTGGACGAGAAGCTGAACTATGTAGAACAACCAGTGGCTATACTGGATCGGAAGGAGAAACAATTGAGAAATAAAGTAGTCAAGCAAGTCAAGGTGCAATGGAAACACCGAAAGGGGTCGGATGCCACCTGGGAATCTGAGGAGGAAATGAGACGCCAATACCCCGAACTGTTTAACGACGAGGTAGGTTTCGAGGACGAAACCTAAATAAGGGGGGGAGACTTGTAACGCCCCGAAATTTCCCGAAACGAGCTATTTAATAAAATGAGCTTTTAAGGGTTAATTTAAGAAATAAAGGGGTAAGTTAGTGGGCTATAGATCAAATTAGCCTTAATGGGCTAGACTTGGTGGGTTTAAGGGCCCTAATCAGCCCTTAAACATGCATAATCAGTCCCATTCCATCACATTACAACCCTAGCCACCAAATTCGTAGAGAGAGAAAGTAGAGAGAGAAAGTGAAGAAATTCAAGATTTGGAGCTTGAAGGTTGGAAGGATTGAAGTTCTGGTGGATTGGAGCATCAAAACACAAGGAAAGAGCAACAAAACAAGGTAAGAATCGACCTCTAAGGCCTTCTGTAGATCAAACCCGGATTCTAGGGTTTTGGGGTTTTGAAAAGTTTAAAGAAACATATAAAGGTCGAATTTTTACGTATGAAAACGTGTAAAAAGCTTAGATTTGGCTTTATGGAAGGTAAACTAAGGATTTGGACGTAAAAAGATAAGATTTTGGGTTAAAAACGGGCTGGATATGAGTTTTTGTTCATCCAGCAAAACTGGGCCCCGATCCAGCGAATTTAAGTATTCATCCAGCGAAACTGTGTATTTATCCGGCGAAACTAGGAGAATCCTAGCAAAACTACAGTTTCGCTACAGCGAAACTATAGTTTCACTGATAGCTTCGCTAAGTACTTAGGCTGACCTTAGACATTGTGAAACTAGGAAATTCCAACGAAAGTTGGGCGCTCATGCCAGCGAATCTGTCCAGCGAAACTGACAGAAGTGCTGCCCAGCGAAACTGGTAGCGAAACTGGCAGCGAAAGTACCAGCGAAACTGTGGGCGAAACTATGAAGAAAATGACTTTTTTGCATATTAACTCTCGTGCAGCTAGGGTATTCAGGCTATAGCATAAGTGGCTTAGAATTTAAGCTATTGGACAAGTTCAGGTGAGTTCTAGATCCCCTATTTTATACATGTTTTAAATTTTTTGGGGCGGTGTGCATACTAAATACATATCTTTATTAACTGTTCTTTTAAAGTAAAGCTTATACACTCTCTTATATAGAAAAATGGGTTTTCTAATGAATTGCCTTGTATTGTGTTGTGTTATATTATGTATAACTTAAACATGAAAGTGAAACTTAAAGAAAGGTTATGAGGCCCATAACATGTACCTTGATAAAGTGATAAAGCAAAGCCTTGCAAGCAATTGATAAAGGAGGGTTGCATTCGTTGTACCCTCACCAGTGATAAAGTGATAAAGTATGCTCGAACAGGCAGGTCAGTAAGTCCTAAATTGGCATGACAATAATGGCCTGATCGGGTATGACAGTAAGTCCTTAATTAGCATGTCGGTAAAGTCCTAGGCAAGCCTAGGCACCGATAGTGACAGAGAATTGACGGATAAAGAAGAGTAATAAATAACAATAAATGATAAAGTATTGATAAAGTGATAGTCTATGTGTATTTATATTCTGATAGACAATGATTATTTTCAACTGATAAAGCTAATATCTCTTACGATAGTTATTTAGCAAAGTAAACCTAGAATTCACTCAGCGAAGCTGACTTTTGTATGCATATCAGTTGACAGGTAAGAGTTAGAGCTATGGAATAAAGGCATGGGACTGAAGCTTCTTGGCACTAGAAGACTGGCATCCCGGATGAAGAAAAGCTAAACAAAGGACTCTTAATAGTTTTGAGGATGAAAGACAATGTTTATATTTTACTTGTAATGAATTGAAATGACAGTATTTTTTTCCGCTGCAACATATATTTTATACATATATGAGTAAATGATGGTCTTAACAAATGTTATGCTGTGAATGGCCAATTGTGAGGTCCCCCTGAGAAAGGTGGGCCTTACATAAGGTGAACTCGCTATCCCGCATACTTACTAAGTACAAGCCAACAAATCCTTCATATAGGAATTGCCCATGTATCATAGTTTATTTGTATATAAATAGCCTGTCGGTACCCTTTTATAAGGTGAACTCGCTATCCCACATACTACTACGTACAAGCCAATAAAACCTTTACATAGGTTTTGCCCATGTATCATAGTTAATTTTCCCTTTTCCTTTTTATGTGTATATTATGCCAGTTATAATAATTCAAATCAGAGGGCGCGAATCCTCTCTTTATATTTATCCTCATATGGGTTGTAAGTGGAACTATAATGGCAAACTTTGTATAGTGCACATCTGCCTTCTCACACCAGAACAGTCATCCCGAATGACAATAAGATCTTTGTGCATCTTGGTAAGGACCACATGTCCAAACCTTTATGGGGGTAAGTCACTCCCCGATAGTACTATCCAAAAGATCCCTGCTTATTTATAGTCCAGTATACAGAGAAGGATTTTTATTATAACCATATGTAATCATAAATGTAATTCAATTATTATTTAACATAATACACAAAATAATTTGTAATTTCAATTACAACATGTATACTTCCTCAAAATATTTAAATGATTTAAAAAGAGGAACAGTTATGTATGAACTCACCTCAGTTCTTTTGTGGTGTTGACAAGCTAGTAAATTCCTGCTAAGGAATTATAATTCACGTAAGCAAACAGATACAAATCCATAACCCAAATAAGTTAGATCTTGAACCTGGTGTTCAATTGATCTAGGGTTTGGTTTTCTGGGATTTGTTATAAACATATAATTAAATCATTTAATTATTTTTGTTAATTCTTTAATAACTAAAGATTTGCATTTGATTAATCTTAATAATAATTTCAACATATCATTATGTTCTAAATATGTTTTAGACATTATTTAAATATGTAAGTTGGTACTTAATTTAGTAAGATTTTATAATTTAATTTATAAAATCTAATTTGTGTTTATCATGTTTAAAACACAAATAGGATACTTTAATATTTTATAATTTAATTTATAAAATCTAATAGTAAGATTTATAAATAGACACAAATTATCTAGACATTATATTTATATGATAATGTTATTATAATTAAACATAGTTTATGTATAAATAATAAATAATAATATATTGTTAAATTATAACACATTTACATGCTAAAACATAATATAATTTATCTAATTATTAATTATGTTCAATAATTAATAATCATAACATAATAGATTATGTTCAATAAATAATATAAATTATCTAATTATTAATTATGTTATCCATATTTACATTATGTATAAACATTATTTATGATTATGTGTAATAATCTATGTTATTAATTATTTAAAATATATTTATGATTTACAGTAAATCATGTATTATTTAGTAAGATTTTATGATTTAATTTATAAAATCTATTTTGAGTTTAGACATTATCATGTTTTATCCATAATTACAGATAATATAATGTCTTATAATAAATCAATAATTTAAATTATTATTTAGAGTCCATTTTTATAAAAATGGCTATTTATAACATTTATAAATAATATTTTATAAATATTATTAAGGTGTTTTTAATAAATAAATTTTATAGAAGATTAATTAGATGTTTTTAAAATAAAAGAAGTTTATAAAACTTATTTTTATAATTCTTGGAAATTTTTGTATATTTTTAAGAGGTCAAGAAGGGCATTAAAAAAATAATGGGAGGTGCACGGGTTCAAACCCGTGACCTCTCGGATGGGGAACATGTGTTTAACCAGTGAACCAAAGGGCCTAAGCCTCCCTAAGACTCAGCTTTTAATTCTTTTAAACCTAAATTCCAAAAACCCCAATTCCACCAAGAACTCTAATTTGATCCGAATCAAATTGAGCATCAAATCGATGTTTATAACCGAATTGATGTTAGGGCTTTTGTTCCCCAACCAAAATCGAGTTCAATGATATGTTTAATTACCTGTTTAAGGCTGATTTGATGAAGAAACAGTAAGTTGCAGGTCGCGGCTTGGTGAGGTGACCAAATCGATATGTTTGTGTGTTTTCAGATCAAACTGATCTTGATGGAAGTTTTTAAATGGTTAAAGGTTCGTTGGTGCGCCACTAATTTCGATTATTATTATTGTTCAGTGCGTGTTCGTAGTGGTGGTCGACCGAAAGGTTGGTTTAGTGGTAAATCGCACTTACTCGGTTCAATTATTCAAATTGGTGTGGCCCACGAGTTCGAGACATTCACGCGAAAGTGTCGGGGTGATTTGATTGAGTCAAAACCGGCTTAATTTGGCGTTTGGGAGTCGCCGGAGGCCGCCGGAGACCGCCCGAAGCAGGTGGTCGGGAAAACGGGGAAAACGGGCGGGGGTTTGGGTGTAAATTTCAAATTTACACATTTGGTCCCTGTAATTTTGATTGTTATTATTTCATGTATTAAAGTTTTAATTTCAAGTTTCAAAAATTACAAAATCAGCCCCTGGACTTTATTAAATCCAAGTTTAATAAATTTTTATAAATTATTATTATTAATAACAATATTATTATTATCATTATTATTATTATTATTATTATTATTATTATTATTATTATTAAATTAATAAAAGTACTATAAAAATCACATAAATAATATATGAAATAAATCACGAATTTTCCAGGTTGCCACAGACCACCACCACCGACACCACCTTGTTTACTCCATTAAACCTCCGATTTGTAGGTTTTAAGCCCCATCAGAGGACCCCCGCCAAAGGAAGACGACACACGACGATGAGAAAACGATGGCGAAGCCGAAGCTGCCATCGCCTACACCGACACCACCACCGACCACCGATCAAGCATAAAGAATACGCAAGACCAACAGCAACGGGACGACGACGCAACCACCTGGAAAACCCATACAAAGCAAAGGACCGGTAGCCACCGCCGCCACCAAGGAAACCCATGCAAGCAAAGGACCGGCGGCCGCGAGGCTTAATACACCCCACTGGTGTCGATTTCAGGTAAGATGGATCGCCGGGAGCTAAAACAACCACCACAAACGTCAAATCAGAAGAAGAAAGGTACACGGGGAGGAACCCGATGCGTCGGTGAAGCCGGAAACAGAAGACCGGCGACAGCCTCCACCGGTGCTCCGGTCACCCACATACCAACCTCCATTCTCTGATGAAAAAAGTGGAAAATGACATTTAAAATGGCGGTGGAGCATAACCGGGTTGTACAGCACGCATAAAATCTCTTAATTTTTACTCTTCATTTCCTTCTTCTATTAATATATAGGTTAATAAACCTATTATAAATTAGCTAAACATATTTTTAAAAATCCTTATAAAGAGTTAAACTCATTACTATATTAGTTCTTATCAATTTACTTACTCAAATAACCAATAATGAATTTAAAAACAAAACTCAATTACCCCAACCATTCAAAACTTAATTTAAAACTAGTGAACTCGATCGTTACGCCAGATGTGTTGAAATTTATAAGGTTTCGTTTTTATGACGTGCATTAATCTTCACCTCACGGTTTATAAAAGATTATATACATGCTTTTCAATTTTCTTATACTATATATTTGGATAAAAATAATTTGATAAAAGAGTTGAGAGAGGTGATCAAAATAAGATATAATATTAGTGTTTGGGATTTTCTAATATATTTTTTCAAACGTATAAGTCACAAAAATATGTTTCTTAATTTTTGGAATACTTTTTAAAAAATATTTTTCCAATTAAAACATGATATTATTAAAGTATTTATATATAATAATTTATAAATCATTGTCAATATTAATGAAGTTAATCAAAGTATACAATATTTTTGAAGTTGAGTAAACTTATCAATGAATACTTAATAAGGTTATACTTCTTCCATACCATGCTTACATTTAAATGCAAAGCTGTATTAAAATGTAGCTAAAATGATAATTATCATAAAATGCTTATATAAACTACTAGCATGTGAACATGTGCATTGTTGATGGATGTGTTGAAATTTGTATAATTTGATTTCGACGGTTTGTACATTAGTATTAATCTCACAGTTTTTAAAAGTTCATATATATGATTTTCAATCTTCCAGCATTATAGGTTTGAGAAAAGTTAATTTGATAAAGAATTTGAAAGAAGTGGTCAAAAGTATTTAAAGATTTGACAATATGTTTTTTAAAATTTATAAGTCGTAAAAAGATGTTTTTTAATGTTTGGGATACCTTTCTAAATGATTTTGTTATTACAACATGATATTGTCATAAGTTTTATAAATAAATTATAATTTATATTGATAATAGTCATATAATAAATTCAAATAATAAAGGTTTAATATGCTTAAACTACTACTTGTACATCATGCTTAGATGGCAAAGTGTTTTAACATATTACTAGAAGTATAATTTTGTCTCTCCTAAGATACTTATATAAAAGCATTCACATCTATTCTCATAATTTTATAAGTATAATCCGTATATTATATAAAATATTTGTAAGTGTGTGAGTGAAAAACTTTTAATATTTATTTGTATATTTGGTAATACATTGTTCAACCCTTATAAATTTTGTATATATTTTTCAAAATGATTGTGAGTGAAGAAGAAAAAAAATAATGACAAAGATGTAAACAATATTTTTTGATTGAAAAAAAAGAAAAAAAAGTAATGATTTTTAATGTAATTTTAAGGATCATGATAAAGGGGAAGGGGTACGCACACCACATGGCTCGACGGGCCGCGACGAAGGGGTGCAACACCACCACCACCTCCCTCGACGCCACACCTATCCATTTTCATGACATGTTAATGCCGTAGTTTAAACCATAAATGTAAACGCTGGCAGCTAGCCAATGGCTTTTTTAAGTAAAAAAAATTCAACCACTATAAAACCAATGTAATACAATACAAAAATGTCCCACCAGTGTTATATTCCCTCTCCATCTTCGGATAGTTCCGAGTCCGACAGGTTGGAATTTTTTAACCTTTTACCCGAACACATCGACAAAGTTGGAATTTTGAGAAAACAAATCTTGAAACGTTATTTTGTTACAACTAATAACATTCTTATGAGCGATTATGTTAGGGAGGTCCCAAAATACAAAGGTGATATGTTAAGAAATATGTCTCGACTTCCTCAAGATTTATTTCGACAGATTGTTGAAGATATACAATAACTTTCAATGATTTCAAGAAGGGTATGACAGGAGGTGGAAATAAAGTTTCATGTCAATACAACAATGCACTTCAGCAACACATCAACTTATAATAGGTAATTCACCCAACACATACGATAAATATTTATCTATATCTGCTAGGACATCATGTGGGTGTCTTGATAATGTTTTTGTAACGTTATTGTTATTTTATATGTTGATGACTTTTTTTGAATGTCTACTGAGGTGATTATGATGGTCCAATGGGAATGCTCAGTAGCATTGAGTACACTCATTAGGCTTATTGTATGATGTTTATCAATATAAAAATGACATTATGGGAAGGCTTGGTAGCATTGAGTGCATTCATTGGGCTTAAAAAATTATCCTACACATTTGCGAGGGCAATATCATTGAGATGGTCATGATGGTCCAATGGTTATTCTCAAAACAGTGGCGTCACAAGATTTATAGTCTTGGCTTGCGTAAATTGGTGTAGCAGGTTCTAAAACGACATAAATGTTCTCAATGAATCTCCACTTTTCATACCAGAATTGAATGTAACTGCCCCCAGTTGTCTGTTTCATGGTAACGACATCAATATACACATGGTTACTACCTATTGGATACTATATATAATTCTTGGTTAGCTTTTGTGAAATCAAAATTTTATCGTGTTAAGTTCAAAGAAAAAAGTTTAAAAATATGCAAGAATTTGTAAGAAAAAATATAGAACGAGCTTTTAGTGTTTTAAAAGAAAAATGATAAAAACTTGCACAATGGGTTAGAGCGATAACATAGAAAAAGAGAGAAATCAAATGCATGCATGTATTACTTCACAATATGATTATAAAAAATGACAGCAATGCTATTTCTCCCATTCACATTCGAGATCCACAACCAATACCATTGGGAATGAAAATATAATTCTGGAGTTGCGTAGCGAGTATACACAAGGCTTAGATTTGATCTCTTGGAACACGTTAGGGAGAATGTGAATATCACGGTTTTGGATGACGAAGATTAGTTTATTAGTATAAGTTATTTTAATTTTTAAGTTATTTATTTTAGAGTTAGTTTCTATTGTACTACCTGAGTTTAGACAAAAGTAGCTATTTTCCTCCAAAAGATTAGAAATATCAATTTATCTTCAAAAGTTTCATAAATTGTTTCGATTTCAGTCCAAAAGCTTTATAAGTTTGGATTTAAGTTGAAACAATTAAAGAAACTTTTGGACTGAAATTGAAACGAGTTAGAAAACATTTGGAGGTGAATTGATGTTTATAATTTTTTGGATGAAAATAATTATTCTTGTCAAAACTCAAGAAGTAACATCAAAATTAACTCTTTATTTTCAAGTAGTTTTTATTTTAGGTTTTAACCTTTTGAATTTTATAAAGTTCTTGTTTAATAAAATGTGGCATGAAGATGGGTGTCCTCTGTAAATTTTTGTGATGTTGTAGGTGTGACATGGTTTGATGTGGTAATTATTGATTGTTGGATTTATGGTGTGGTGGGGCTCTCACGGCATGAGTGCCCCTCTATCATATGAAATAAGATATGAATGCTTAAAGTATTATAGATTATAAACGATTAGTAAACAATCCAATTATAATTTATAATATTACAATATTAGCCACAATTGAAGGGACAATTAGCTTGATTACAGAGTCGATTCTAAATAGCTTGATTGTCGCTGTTGTTTTAAACCTTAATTTTCTATTTTTGTCGAAACTTTGTTGTTAGAGCCATCCACCACTTGTCGCCTCTTGGTCTACAGTTACACCCTTCTCAAACCTTATTTCAAACAATTTGTAAATCCTATATTTGGCTATTTCTTTTTAAACAATTGACGTATTTTATTATTTGCTTAAAGTTTAATTTGGTTTTAACCTTTTTTATTATGTAACCTGATCCGAACCAATAAAAATATTAAAATTTAATAATATACAATAGAACCTCAAAAGATTTCTGACCTTTAAAAAATTCATAGGTACGCTACTGCCAAGTTGTACAAACATTTGATGATGAAAACTTATGGGGTGCTAAGGTTAACCAAATCATTCCCAAAATAGTAATTAAAAAGTAACAAAACATAAACAAACTAACAAAGACGCAAAAATCTAGAATTAAAACTTTCGTAAAAATAGTAAAATAATCGATCCCCTGTTATATTTTTTATATACACACACACTATTTACCAACTTTGGTATGTATTATGGGTTGTATCATATGTTTTAGTGGATTGTATCCATATTTTGTCATTTTTTTAATATTTAACGTTTTATTTTAACACAATACTTTTACATCTTTTACAATTAAGCCTTAATATTTATTTACTTTCAACTTTGATCCCCTATACTTTTTATATTTTACAAAATTTTGCTATAAGTTTCGGTCTATATTTACGAGTTAAACGCCGTAGCGTGCGTGTGTTGTTCAAGTTTTTACGCTTATTTTTCCCCATTTAATAGATTCTTTATAGCACACTGATCCTAGACCACCTTACTTATTATTTTATATGTTTTACGTTTTGTTTTCGTGGTTTATCGTTTTTACGACTACTATTCTTTCATTTTTATTTTTTTGTTTTATATTTATTTTTTAATACGAGATTTTTGGGTGTTGATAGTCATTGATAATGGTTACTAACGTTGGTGCGTCATTGGTACTACTTGAGACGATTTTAGAGTTTCCGTTGTAACATAATGGGCTTAATACTGTTAAAATCTAAATCTTACAAATAGTCAAGGATGGTTTTAAATGAATCATGTTTAATTTATTCGAATGCCATAAACTCACTTTTAATAGCTCATCAATGCCTATACTCTCTCTCTCTCTCTTTTCCCATATGCTACTAGATGCCATAAACCCACTTGATATATATATATATATATATATATATATATATATATATATATATATATATATATATATATATATATATATATATATATATATAGGTAGAGGTTCTAATAAGAAATGATTTTGCCCTAAGTATGCTAAGAAGGAATATTTGATTGACATGTGGCACTACTTAAAAATGTGGTTAAGGGTACTTTTGTCCATTAAAATACACTACCAAACCACAAACCCCAATCCTCGACCTAAAACTCCTTCCACACAACAAATCAAACCCCCACGCAAAGATCCAACAACAAATCACAACACACCGGCGTTCCTAACCACCACGCTACCGCTAACCGCCACCGGATCGCCGGAGCCACCCGCCTTAAGCAGCTTTCTCCGGCCATCGGTCTCCGATGGAAGCTATAATGTTGTTTTTTGAGCTCCATGAAGCAGCATTCGCTTGTAAACCCTCGATGCATGTTTCGGTGTTGGTTAAGATGGCGCTAAGGATCGTTTCTATGTCGTCCGATTGGGTGTCGGAGACTGCGGTTTGGGTTCTCTACCGGTGCCGGAGTCGCGACGACGATGAATACAGCACAGATTGTTCGAGTCTGTGCTGTATTTCACGGAGGCATTTAGCGCAGATTCCAGTGCTCCTTCGTCGTTTTGATGGATGCTTAGGGCACTTCCATGCTTGTTCTTCATCCATGTAAAACGCCATTGTTGAATGCTTCAGTTATTGGATTCAATTGTGTATGTGTGTCTTCTAGGGTTTTTTATGCTATTTATTTTGTTATCTATATTAGAAATGGTCATTGCCTTCACTTCATGAATGTGAGCTTATGGGGCATTTTTGTCTTCTGAAAATTGAAATCATGTGTAGGTTCTGAATGTTGATGGAGTTACAGGAGGTTTCAATTTCCAGGTAAAACCTAATGAAATACAGCACAGACTTGTGCTGTTTTATAAAATACAGCACAGCCTTGTGCTGTTTTACGGTCTCAAAAACGGTTGAAAGGTACTCGAGATTTACTCCGGCTAATTTGTCTTTCTCTATTGTGCTGTATTCTTGATTTGTGCTGTATTGTGCTGTATTATTGATTTGTGCTGTATTGTGCTGTATTATTGATTTGTGCTGTATTGTGCTGTATTCTTGATTTGTGCTGTATTGTGTTGTATTCTTGATTTGTGCTGTATTGTGCTGTATTCTTGATTTGTGCTGTATTGTGCTGTATTCTTGATTTGTGCTGTATTGTGATTCGTGTGTTTTGTGCTGTTTTATGAAACACAGCACAGCCTTGTGCTGTTTTTTGAAACACAGCACAGCCTTGTGCTGTTTTATGAAATACAGCACAGCCTTGTGCTGTTTTATGAAATACAGCACAGCCTTGTGCTGTTTTATGAAATACAGCACAGCCTTGTGCTGTTTTATGAAATACAGCACAGCCTTGTGCTGTTTTATGAAATACATCACAGCCTTGTGCTGTTTTATGAAATACAGCACAGCCTTGTGCTGTTTTATGAAATACAGCACAGCCTTGTGCTGTTTTATGAAATACAGCACAGCCTTGTGCTGTTTTATGAAATACAGCACAGCCTTTTGCTGTTTTATGAAATACAGCACAGCCTTGTGATGTTTTATGAAATACAGCACAACCTTGTGCTGTTTTATGAAATGCAGCACAAAAACGTTAAAAATGTAGCACAACGTCACATAATTTGATTTTTTTTAAAAAAAACTATAGTAATACTATACTCAAATTAAAGAGAAAAAAATGCTTGATTTTATGGTGTAATTTATTTAAAAAAATAACGTCGTATGAAAAAGTTATTAGCATTTAAAAAAATAGGGGGGAAATTTTAAAAAGTCAACAATTGTGGGTAATGTAATAAAATACCCAAATTACCCTTGATTACTTATTTTTTCTACACTTTAATCTTAGCCCTTAATTAGATAATTAGAAGGCTAAGATTACTTCTTAGCATACTTAGGCAAACATTATTTTTTAGGGGAACCTCCCTCTATATATATATATATATATATATATATATATATATATATATGAGTTAATTACACAAATAGTCCCTGTGGTTTACCTAAAGTAACAAGTTTGGGTACTAACTTTTTTGAGTAACAACTTTGAGTATCGTGGTTACTATTTTGTAACATATGTGGGTACTAAGCGCAACGTCCGTTTGTTTTTAACGGATTACCCCATCACGTGCCAAAAATGTGAGGGTATTTTAGTCAAACGAAATAGTAACGTTTACATTACCCATTTAAACCCCTGTTCATCATCGTCTTCATTTCTTCTTCATCATCTTCATCATCGTCTTCATTTCTTCTTCATCATCTTCATCATCGTCTTCATTTCTTCTTCATCATCTTCATCATCGTCTTTATTTCTTCTTCATCATCTTCATCATCGTCTTCAAGACTTCAAAATTTGAAGCCCTAATTGTTTCAAGTAACCATGGTTATGTGCAAATGTGGTAGAGCAGCCATAATAAAAACCTCTTGGACTAACAACAACCCTGGACGACGCTTCTACTCTTGCCCACAACTGGTAATTTCTTCTAAACCATCTGCAACTTTTGAATCCGTCATTACATCTTCATCTGCTTCGTGTTTATTTGCTGCGATCAAAGTGCACATTTTTTGTTTGGAGTGATCCTCCCATGTGTCCCCGTTCAGCTGAAATCATTCCAGGGTTGCTGAAATCAAAGAACCACCTTGAAGCCAAAATTAGAACACTAACAGAAGAAATTGAAAGGATTAACCACCTTGAAGCCAAAATTAGAACACTAACAGAAGAAATTGAAAGGAAGAACAAGAAATTGATGTTAAGTTGGTTAATGTTTGTAGTGATTGGTGTTTTTCTATTCTATATGATGTAGTTCAAGTGTGTAACTTTTCAGATTTATGGATGAAATGGGAAATGTTCAATGTGCAGTGTTTGTTGAATTGTAATAACCAAACCAATTTGCAGTGTTTTTGTATTCTATATGATTGGTGTTCAATGGGAAATGTTCAATATGCAGTGTTTGTTCAATGTGCAGTGTTTGATGAAATGGTGTTTTTGTATTCTATATGATTGGTGTTGATGGTGTTATGAAATGGGATGATATGATTTTATTGATGGTGTAATAACCAAACCAAACCAATGTGCAGTGTTTGTTGAATTGTAATAACCAAACCAATTTGCAGTGAACACTAATCAATTTGTAGTGAACACTAACTAATCAAGAACAATGTACAACAAGTTCAGGCACAACTTGTGGCTTTTGCTGAGGTTGTGAAAGATGGTACCAAGAACAATGTACAACAACAGACACAACTGCAACAAGTTCAGGCAATGCAGTCACAGATGCAATTGCAAAACCAAAATAGTGTTAGGCTATCCCATCAGTTTCCAAGGCAAATGCACAACCAGATGGTTCACCCTCTACCGCAGCAGATGGTTAATGAGAGTCAAAGTTAGAACATTGTGCAGTGCAGTGAACAAACAATGTGCAGTGCAGTGAACAAACAAAATTGATTAGTGAACAAACAAAATTAGAACACTAATCAATATATCATAAGCAAACCAAAATTAGAACATTGTGCAGTGTAGTGAACAAACCAAACCAAACCAATGTGCAGTGTGTGTTGAATTGTAATAACCAAACCAATTGATTAGTGAACAAACAAAATTAGAACACTAATCAATATATCATAAGCAAACCAAAATTAGAACATTGTGCAGTGTAGTGAACAAACCAAACCAAACCAATGTGCAGTGCAGTGAACAAACAAAATTAGAACACTAAGCAATAGCACATTGGCAGTGCAGTAATCAATGTTCAGTGCAGTGAACAAACAAAATTAGAACACAAACAAAACCAAACCAAACCAATGTGCAGTGCAGTAATCAATATATCATAAGCAAACCAATTTGCAGAACATACCAAAATGTAGAACATTGGTTTTGACTACATAATAACCAAGTACCTTAAACCAAGAAGTTACATACCAAAATGCATAACATTGTTTCAAAATACATAATGACCAGTACAACTTAAGTTTGAACCATTAAGCAAAAGTAAAGCTGCATCAAAACATCACTTAAGTTTGAATAAACTACACAACAGAGAAATCTTCAATGAGTAGCAACTGATGGTTCCCCTTGTCCAGTACAACTCCTTTTATTGTGACCTTTTTTCCCACACTTTTTGCATGTCACTGTCTTCCACTTTCTAGTTAGTTTCCCATGCTTGACCACATCATCTTCCTTCTCCAATGCATCCTTTTTCCTCATCTTTCTTGGCCTCCCAATTGGTTTGTGATGCTTAGGCTCCTTTAACATTATAGGACACATTGATCTGGGCCACATGCTTCTACCATTGATTGGTCCAACTTTGTATGAATATACCTCCTTCCATGTATCCAAATAATAACAAGAATCCACCCATTTTTCAGGAATATCAACCTGTTGACCATTCAATGACATATCCCAGATTGCTGCAACTGCATGTTTACAAGGAATGCTCAGCAGTTCCCACCTTCTACATGAACATACTTTCTCAATAACATCAACAACACACTGTTCCCCATTATAACATGTAACTTGAAATTTTGCTCCCCCATTCCATTTAACAGTCAACTTAGCAGCCTCTTTTTTTATAATCTCAAACTTCTTTGTGACATTAGGAGTTAACAACCCATCAGATTTATCTATGACTTTCATGACATTTACTATCCTTTTCATGAGATATTCTCTTACAAACTCCAAGGCAGTTATAATAGGCTTATCCCTTCCATCAACCAATCTTGAATTAAACACCTCACACATATTATTTAGTAGCACATCAGTCTTTGCTCTACCTGCAATCATATTTACATGCTATAGTTCAAACAAAGTAATCACACAACATCATATTTACATGCTATAGTTCAAACAATAATGTTACTAACCTGAAAAGTGGCTTCTAGTCCAGTGAACAGATGGAATTTGGTTTAACCAGTTAAATGCTGCAACATTCATAGACTTCAAGTCTTCCATTTTATTTTTAAATTCTTGGATTGTTGTTGCTGTTGCTATTTTCCATAAAATATCTTTGTATGCTTT